>JAGKTI010000544.1:99341-113917 GCA_018397915.1 Birgus latro | reverse complement strand
TATATATATACGGTAGCTAATCTTGCCACACTATTTGATAGGTGCTTCAGTGAGGTTTGTGCTTTCTTGCCTTCAATTTTGTAATGAAATCTTAAACTGCCCAGCACAAAGTCCATCATCTGCAAGGAATGCCTGGACTGATAAGGATATGCAACTGAATATCTTACTATCCAGTATATTTCAGAACATGTTTTTATTATTTTATTATTATTAATATTATGATCTTTATTATTATTATTATTGAGAACTGGATCAAAAAGGGTCATCATTGCATTGCTCTGTAATGAAAATTTTAAATATATATATAAATCCTTCCAAGCAACCTAACCCAGTAAGTCCTCAAAGCTAGTATAGTTCTAATACCCATAGCATGTGGGATACTGTAGCAGATCCAGTACTTGTACTTAACCTTTAGGCTGCAATTGCATCACTGAAAGATTGTGTATTGGTTAATCTATCTACCTATCTATCTATCCAGGCTATCACTAGGCAGGTGCCATAACCCCATAAAGGGTGGCAGTTTTATGGGGAAGGGCACTAACCGTCTGCCAACCCACTTGCTGACATGTAGGGAACACGTGTGGGTTGGTTATATGGTTACAACCCAGATTGTAAATGGTTTCCTGGCTTACAGGAAACTATTTGGTTTGTCACTCAATGTAAAGCCACCTGAAAAGGAAAGAAGGGTAGCTAATAAAAAGTGACAGGAAATATGGGAGAAATGGAAAGAGAGGAGGGCAAACAGAAAAACAATGATGAAGGTGAAGGAAGAAGCTGGCAGCACTACATCAAGTGAGTGGTGCCATGCCTGACAATTTTATTAAGCTAAGGGAGACTCTTGACACTGGAAATATTACTATTACTGCTTTAGCCTGGCTTACTCCATATCATTTTATAGAGGTTGGGAATACATTCTCAAGCTGAGGAAGTTAGAAACAATAGCCCCCCTCAGCGTGAGTATGAGTATGTCTTTTATCTTGTTCTGGATTATGCAAGACATTTTTTTTAGGTGAGACCTTCCCAGGCTGTGTGGGCTGCATAAAAGATAGAACAGGTACATCGTAGATGCTGGTTGCTCATAAATACAAGTACATCCACAGCAGCTGACCTTCACTCAGTCCTGTCATGACAATGATGTTACTTTTTTTTTGGGGGGGGGGGGGGGCCCCTTGTTATTCTGTTTGATTTTTTTGAGTGATCTTGTTCTGCATGAGAATGAGGCATCATAATGAAGGGGTTAGAAATCTGTCTATATATCTATAGCCAGACACCTTAATCCTGTGAGGGGTGGCTAGGAAATGATTTCCATTAACTTTCTCATTGTAATGATATCTTGAAAATTTAACTTGCTATTCTCATACAACTTCATCCAACTTAGAAATTCCCCCTCTTTGTTATGAGACTAAAGGGCTAGATAGCTTTAGTGGAAGTTTTCCATGATATTGTTAGTTTGCAGTACAGTATATGAAATTATCTGTACTTGCACTGGCTCATTCATTGTCTCCTAAGCCCTTCACATATGCATCAGTGCTTTGATACCTTTCTTGCATAAAGAGGCTGTAGTCCCCCCCCCTTTTTAAGTTTAATAGGTACAGGATTCATTTGATATGTACTTTCTCATAAGCTATGAAATGTAGACAGTGTTTTGTGTTAAAACAAAAGCAGCCACTCTATATAACTACTGTACGGCAGCTACGTAATGGTAATACAGTTCAGTAATGGCCAAGGGAACCAGCATAAGTTGTAAAAAATACCAGTACCTTATTCAGAAAAGGCTGTTACCATACTGAGGATGCCTGTGGAAGTAACAGATCAAATAAACTTGAATCCCTTCTTTACTTACTGTGTTTCTTTTCACAGTTCCTTAGTACAGTGGGTCCTCATCTTACTGATCCTTGCATGTTTTGCAGTGGAAGCTGTTTTAAACAGTAGATGTCTTTTACTGTACAATACTAATCACTATATGTTGTGTCTAACTACATTAACATGAATACTGGACTATTTAGCTCACTTGTATGAAGTCTCTTGTGAGTACTGATACCCTCACAAACACAGCCTTTATTGAACATAGCTACAGTAGTTACGTGTATTAAATGAAATCAGCATTGTTATGTTATTACTGTACTATTAGGCCTACTGTATTTTACACCTATTCACAGTCAACTGCTCTACTGTAAATTTAAGAGTACATAGACATAATATGACTTTTATTGCCCTCCTGTGTTTTCCACAGAATTCCATGAGGTATGGTACACTGTGTAGCTCATATACTGACCACCACTTACAATACAAGACTGTGAGTGAGAATGTACAGTATGAAGTTACTAGAGTAATGGTCCATGTTTGAGAATGTCATTCTATACGAGCTTCATTTCATGAATGATAAAGCTGAAAGAACAACAGAAATTTTTTTTTTTTTAATGCAAGGAAGAAGGAACCAAAGGCCATGGGCCCACATACTGTTTCTTCCAAGAAAAAGAAAAAACAATACAAAAGAGAGCCAAATTCAAGATCCATTCATTTCAAGATGCCTGGATACACTGTGTTTGAAAGACTGGAGATCATAGGAAGTAGGAAATACAGACAGAGGAAGACAGTTCCAGAGTTGACCAGTTGCATAAATGAAGGACTGGGAGTAACGGTTAACTCTTGCATTAGAGAGTTGGACAGAAAAGAGATGAGAGTTTGTTGCTAGACGGGTACTACGTGCCCGTCGTAGAGGTGGAGGGATGCAAGCAGCCAGTTCAGAGGAATAATGACCATTGAAGTAGCAACAGAAGAGAGATAAAGATGCAACAGTGCGGCGAAGAGACAAAGGTTGAAGGGAATCAGTAAGAGGAAGAGAGTTAATGAGATGAAAAGCCTTTGACTCCACCCTATTGAGAAGAGCTGCAAGTGGGGAGCCTCCCCACACGTGAGAGTTGTACTCCATACACGGGCGAATAAAACCCGTGTACAAAGTCAACAACTGTGCAGGGGTTAACATTATTAACCCTTTAAATACTTTGAAGTCTATGTTCTTACTTGCCATGGCCAGATTATTTGGTTAGGGTTTGGGAACACTCACTGTACTTGAGGCATTATCATATTAATGTAGGAGTTGGCCAGCCTAGGAAATTATTGTATGCCAGTGACTCTTGATTGCTGAGAATGATAGTGAAACCATAGGGCTATTTAAGAGATAAGGAAACAGAATGGAGTCCAAAGACACTGAATGTGAATAAATTATAAATAATAATAATTTGGATGGTGCCCCCCTTGAAGGTATAACCCCCTGGACAAAACACTTCATCCTGGGGTGTTCCAGCGGATAAAGGCCGTACCAACTTTGGTGGCAGATCCATAGACTCATAGGACAGTGAGAAGGCAAGGGCTGTTAACCCAAGCAATGTGCCAGATGTGGTGGCTGCAGTGTAAATACAGTACTACATAGCATAACATATTCAGAAATAGAACTAGGCTACTTGAATACTGCAGTGAAAGCTGGGAGAGAGACAAGGCTATATCCATCAACCCCCCTCATCCTTTCTTCCTTCCCTACCCCCCCTCCCCAACACCACACATTCACATTTCTACCTACAAGGGGAGAGGGCATTAATAAGTGACCATAGGCAATCCCACCCTCACCCTCCACCTCCATTGCCTTGTTGTGCCCAGGCTGGATTTCCTGCTCTTGTGCCCTGGAAAAATACCAAGTTCTCAGAGGCACAAGGAAAGAAAGGAGAAGGGGCACAGGAAGACATAAAGTCAATCCCAGGCTAGGATAGGGAACAGTTTGATTATCTGAATTTGTCAGAACAGACTACTGTAGAGCGGTGATGTGTGAAGGTGAGTACAACAAACGAAGATTACCAGGCCTAAAAGCCTCAAACTGTCAAATCTATGCTTAGAGTTGGTCAGTCGGTTAAACAAAAGCAAACATGCATGTCCATACATTCATGTGCATATACCCACCCCCCACCACCACCACACACACACAAAGAAGACAGGTCCAAACTCAGAAAGCTATTGCACCTCCTAGTTCTAAGTCACAGCCAAGCCCAAAGGAATGCATGTCTTCCATAGTGCAATTTCTTACACACCAAGATGAGGGTAGTGAATCCCAGAGAGCCTAAGTCTGCAATCTAACAATACTCTGTACCATACTGTATTAACACAAATTTAAAAATAAATGGATGAAGTGTCTAATGAAAGAAAGAAATGGATATGCATCTAATGAAAGAAAGAAATGGAGAAGCATCTAACAGTCACCATGATAATCAAAACACAGGGCACAAACCACAAAGAACAAATATCATATAGGAAGCACATGGCAGGCAGGTTTAGAAGCACTGGAGTAGTTATCTACACAAAGTGGGTCACAAAAATAATGGATGGCCTACATACAGTACTGTAGATGATGGTCCAGTTAAGGAAAAGGTGAACTTGGCTCTTGGGTAGTTCAGGTTAATCCCTATGAAACATGAGACTCAAATTACCAGCACAAAGGAATTATTGTACCTTCCTCTCCCCAGATCAAATTCATATCAAGATGTCCCTTCACTGACTACAGTATTATACTTAACTGTGACATCATTACTTTGATGTTGACAATTGATGAAAAAAAAAATGAAATCAGAATACTCCATAAGGCTTCTCCATAAAAAAGTTCATAAACTGCATAAAAAAAGGAAGTATGTATTCTTGATATACCTTACTGTAATTAAATATGATAACTTTAAATTGAATGAATATATTGTATTTCTCAGACAGTCTGAGTTACATTATTCTCTAAGCAGTTTAAATTCTGGAAGATTTTAGAGTAGAATTCACCTAGACTACATTTTGAGGTTTCTAATTAATTTGTAATTAAAGATAGTAGGTGAAGTATACTTTGTACAGCAGCCTCTTCCCACCCCTCAGGTCTGTGATGCTGTTTGTGTAAATACTCCAACGGAGGGAGAAGAATAAGGACAAACACCACAACCATGGCAGGGAAATCTGTGTTTGTCACAGTTGGTACCACTCAGTTTGACTCCCTCATCCAAGCTGTAGTGGAAGAGGACACACTGACAGTGCTGCGAGACAAGGGATACACCAGAGTAATACTCCAGATTGGACGGGGACTCTTCACTCCACCCGATGATGAGCACTGCGGTGTTATGCTCTCCTACTTCCGTTTGAAGCCATCCATTGCAGAGGACTTCAGTAATGCACACCTGGTGGTAAGCCATGCTGGGGCTGGGTCCTGTCTTGAGGCATTAGAGGCAGGAAAACCTTTGGTAGCAGTGGTTAATGATACTCTCATGGGCAACCACCAAATTGAACTAGCACAGGAACTGGCTAGTTGTGGATTCTGCTACTGCTGCTACCCTAACACCCTGCATAGCACACTTGCACACATGGATGTATCAAAGCTTAGACCTTACATCCCAGGACAACCCAAGCTTCTAGCTCAGTACCTAGATTCAGTCATTAAAGTCACTCCTTAACAACTGCATTCTTTTCTCTTAATGTTAGTGAACACAGGATTTGTTTGGTTATTTTCTACTTTTTTAAAATTCACATATTATTACTTGCATACTGAGTCAAGTGAAATAGCAGAAAGTTTATCTTTGCCAAAAACACATGGTAAGCCTACTGTAATGTCCTTGCAAATGACATGCAATGTATCAGACTATATCTACTGTACAGTAACACCTTACATGGTAAATATAAATAATGCAGTCTGGATGAGAATAATTGTTAATGATATGTGCAGTTCAATACATATTACAATAAAATATCATGATTTGTATCTGGTGTGTCGAGTACTCAAATTTAGATTTAACCTATAAACAATGACCATCATTTCCAAATACCCACTGGGCAACTGTAACTGACATAAAATGAAGCCTCATTTTGATTGTTCAGAAGTTAATTTCATGTGCAAATTTTCAGCTATTAGTATATTACTGATGACATGTGTGCCTTGTGATGCTGTGTTACTCCCTTCCACCATCCAGCCTCTCTCACCTCCTTGTTTGCTGACTGCATGGTGTCATGGCTAATTTGCAATAGCCAATCAAACTGAATTGTTTGCTTAATGTCATGGCAGTTTCTTCTGATCTCCAAAAACTGTCAGCTGCTACATCAACTGAACTGTTTGCTTAATATTTGTTATGCCTGTGTACTTCAGCTTGTAGCGACTCTTTCACATGTTATTAAAAGTTTTCTGTGATGGAAACTGAAGAAATTATATTATCGCTGCAGTCTAATCCCTTCGAAATCTAAATCTTCCAACATTTGCCCTGACCATACAGCTGTGGCTGATTATATAAAATGACACAGAAACTGGCATATCTGTACCTGAAAGTAGGTCCGCTTGGCTTTTCCCATTTGTTGGATGGTATCCGATATGCCCAACTATTTGTCCGGGTGCCCCTCAAAGTACTTGTTAAATCTAATATCCAGTCTAGCAGGGTACGGTAAAGCAAGGGTCTACAGTAATGTTTTAAAGGAAATGAAAGTGTTGGTTTAGGGAAAGAGGTACCACCAGTAAATCAGTCTATCACAATGAGGATACCAGTCAAGACTGGATAAAGAAAATTAAAATCAGAGTATGACAGTCAAAATCCAAAAATAAATTATTTCCATTTAGTGTGAAATAAGTTTACCATGAACTCTGGTGGGAAATATCTCATGTTAAACCTATCTACTGTAACTGCTTTGGTTCAGACAGCTGGGATACTCCACTGTGTTGGTGGAGGAGAGATCATACGAACATGTCTATCTTATCCAAAATCTGTTAGGGCCAAGATCAAATGGGCAAGGGCTTACTGTATTAAAAATAAATAAATAAATACAGTAATAAGATACAGGTAAAACGGACATTTCTAGTGTTTCCGAATTTATACTGTATAGCAAAACTCGATACAGTAAATTGGACTTAAAGCCTATTTGATCTCATCTAAGAAAATATGAGTCTTAAGCTTCTTAGCTGGCACTTGACTGGTTGTCTATGTGCATTCATTAGGAGCTTTTTTTTCCCTCATAAGGTTACAATGACTGATGATATGACTGCTTGTATAAAATATATCTGCATATAGTTACAGACACCTCTCTATTTACACAAGTTTAAATTACACGTTTTTGAAATATCATGATGTACAAAAATCTGTCTTTTTGTTTACAATACACGTTTTTCTTCAAATAAAATTATTTAAGAAAAAACAATGTGTGGAATTTTCATTTCTTCTACCAAATCAACACTTCCAAAGTTTTATATGTTCTTGATTTTTCCCCATGTTCAGGCAAATTAAGGTAAATTGTAAGTCATTACTGCAATATTATACGCAATCTGACTTAGTAAAACATCACAATAACAATGAAATATGACATATTCCCTGATTTTTTAATGAATGACTGGCAGACACATGGGGGAGGGGTAGGCAGCTTTTCATTTAATCCGTTTCAATATTAATACCTGGTTTTACTGAAAGTTCTTTTAACCTCAAAATGCAATAAGGGTATGTCTTAAGCTGTCTTACATGAAGTAGCATTTTGCCAGCAAATCCTGGTCTTGAAAAGAAAGTTGCCTGTAACAGGAATGACAAAAAATATTTCATTGTACAGAAAGGGTTAATAACACAGATAGAAACAAAGCACTGAAAAAGTACATCATACCTACCAAGAGGTACTTCTATTGTATTAGTGGTCCTAGGCTCATCTGATATGAACCAGTGAACTGCAGGAAACCAGCCACTTCAGCCAGGCACTCCCAGAGATCTTCTCTTTAGATTATGTTGAACTATTTCTGCTGATGCTAGGGCAGAGGTGTCAAACTGGTGGCCCATGGGCCACATGTGACCCACAAAGAGGAAAAGAATGGCCCACAATTACTTAAGTAGACCTATCAGTCCAAATATTGACCAATTTGTGGAAGCAAAACGCCTTTAGTGCAGTGGAAAATGATAAAAGCCTTTGATTCTAATATACTGATGTATTTCATGTTTTATTTCTAAGTGTTTCTGGAAAACAATAAGAGCTTTTGATTCTAATATAATGATGTATTTTATGTTGTATTTCTGTTTCTAGAATTATTCTTAATCGTAAAACAGTAGAGACAGGCACTTCTAGAGTAAATTTACATTTAAATTTACTTTTACTTTTATGAAATACAGGCAATGAAGAAGGAACAGAAAAGTATGATGATAAACTTGTATATGTAAGCCACCTTCTTTTGTTTTCTAAATAACTATATTGTAACCCTCTTAATGTAGGCAAAGATAGGCCTCTCCTAGTAGGAACTATTATTTTTACTTGATCTCAGAAAAATATATGGATTGCAGGGGAAATGATATTATTATAAACCTTGAGGTGTAAACAATGTTTGTTTTTATTCATTCATTATCCAATCCTATGTTGCCCCACAGAGAAGCGTAGGAACCCGGGTCTAGGCAAGCTGGTCCTGACATTCACTTCACTATGTACTCATTTTATATACCTATGCTGATTTCGATAAGGTTAGGTAAACTTGGCCCTCAGATGATCAACAGAACTGAAGTGTGGCCCTTGAGAAGGACTGAGTTTGACACCACTGTGCTAGGGGTTGGATTACAATGAAGGCATAGTTTATTTGTTCTTAAGGTGTATTTGCATTAGTACTCTAACAGAGAAGGGTGATAGCAACATAGCAGCCAGGCTAGTTGAACTCATGTCTCTCTGGGAAATGCAATTTCCCTGAGATGAATGAAGGATGCTGGGTGGCTGTAAGTTCTGGACCACTAAACTGAGAATTCAAAGTGAAGGAAGGAAGGCTACTGATGATGCCACTAATAGGAAGATCCATAACATTGCCATCCATGAACATATTACAGCATTCTTTTTCACTGACAGGTCAGATATAAACAAAGGACTATACAGTACCTTAAGTTTACTAGTAACATTTGTGTATACAACAGTTATAATGTCAAATTCTTTATCAGTTGACAAGGTACAGTACATTCATTACAAAATAATTATGCGGTATACCATATATACCTACAGCATTATTTGTGGCCTGAGGACATTATCACAGAAGTGACAGTGTTTGTGCAAAGAAAAAATTAAGAACCCTGAACTTACAGAAGATAAAAACTCATTTGTTATTTCTCTTCATTCTTAAAAAGCTTATACTTTACAAGTTATTTTCTGCTTGAAAATTTACACTGTACATTCAACAAATTTCATGTACTGCTGGACTGTGATGACCACAATTTTGGGACCAAGGAAAATTATATTTTAACTAAAACAGTACAAGGCAGATTTAGGAACTCATGGAGAAAATTCACTTGGGACCTGAATTCAAAGGATCATACTCTTAAACTGCTCTTCTAAGCTTCAGCTCACAGCCCCGCGTACACAAACAACGAACCATTTGCTGATGGAACTTCCATTCTCTCTTGATGATATAATTCCTAGCTGTAACTCAACTGAGGCAAGAACTCTGCCCATGTTCACTCTCCCTACAGCTATTCAGAAAAATAATAGAAGAGTCTAACTTCTGTCTGAAATAAGTTACTGCAATGAACAAATGAAGAGCAATATCAGCCTGAACAGGAAGCTGTGCTACCAGTGTTGCACATTTCTCTAAAACATTATATACAGAGTGGTTTGTATCTAGCACTGCAACAGGAACTAACCTGGTAGCATGTTCATAGGAACCCATCTGGCAGTATCATATGTGTTGTGGGGACAGTTCAGACTCCTAGTTAGGGTGTGGTTGTGGCAGTAGGAAACGAAGAATGATGCAGGACAGACACTGATAATACTGACTGAGCTGTCCCTGCAAAATGAGAAATCACTTGGCAAACAGGGAGAAAAGCATTATGTACGGACCATCACATCTGGTGATTAAGTGGTTGCACTTCTCCAGTTGGTGTGATGATCTAGCTGTGTGCATTAGTTTAATCCCCAAGATATGACAGGTATATCAATCATGTACTGCCATCAAGGGAAGCAGGTTGGTCAGCTACCCTCAAAGGTACTGGACTACGGTAGCTTGGCACCGGGTCCCTACAACTCAAAGGGGGTAGCTGATGTGGAACTGACAGTTACTGTACATCAGCAAATGCACAGATACTTGTATATGAGAAATAACATAAAAGATATGACAGGCAAGCATAAAACCCCATTTTGCATCTTGCAGGTGCACAGCCAAACACAACTCTTGAAACTGTTATTAAACAATAGGTTAACACAGCTTTCACAAAAAGATAATACTGTACTGGTAATAAAATAATAACAGAGAACATGTAGGGATAGCAAAACTTGTAAACATGCTCACAAACCCAGAACACTCTCATAAGAAGGAGGGCAAGCATCAGCAATGTCCTCTGAGAATGAAACCTAGTTTTCCAAATAGTTATGGGCAATGATTAGGTGGATGTGCAGTGCATCCCTGAGTGCATAGCCTGGGAAGGCTAGGTTTACGATGGAAGAGTTGAGAGGTAGGATGGGACTGGAGTGTATTTGTGTTGTGATGAGGAGAGGTAGATTGAGATGGTCTGGGCATGTGGAGAGGATGGGGGATGATAATTGGGTACAGAGGGTGAGAGGTGTTAATATTGGGGGAGGGGTTGGGAGGGGTAGACCGAGAAAGACATGGGACGAGGTCATTAAGTGTGATGGTTAAGGGACTGAACAGGGAGGCTGCCAGGGATCAAGCAGCGTGGAGAGCCGCCATTAGGTGACCAAGGCCGACGCATGCAAGCATGTTGGAGCCTTCAAAAACGAAACGAAACGATACCTAACCTATGAAAGCTGAATTTATGTACACCATTACCATAATAGATCTATCTCTCTATCTATCTATCTATTGCCAGGTGCCTCAATCCTGCAAACTGGAAGATAAGAGTGGACTGAGCTGATTGTTGCACACAGGATGTTCTTGTTGTTGACTAACCCTGGTCTGTCTAGTAAAGCAAATCCATCAACCACAGGCAAGCAATTGTACCTGCAGGGCTGTCCCATGCAGTGAACTGATGCTTCCCTGTAACAAACAGCATAGGGACTGTAAATGGTTTCTTGGTTTACAAAATGCCCTTAGGCCTGTCACTCAAAGAAGTCATCTGAAGTGGAAAGAAGAGTAATAAAAAGTGACAAGAAGGACTGGAGAAACAGAATGAGAGGATGGCAAAGAAAAATGAATGATAAATGTGTGATTGCATTAAGCAGATAAAAGGAGGAATTTAGTATGGATGTTACTGATTCAATTGTCCTGGTAGTATAACATCAAAGGTCATTGCTGTTGTACAGCAAGAATAAAGTAAAACAATTATAAAAACACAAACTCCAAACATTAAACTTCACAAATAACCAAACGCAGAAAAACACTATAAAATCACACCCACCAAAATTTTCCACAAAAATATTCATCACCATCATCATCATCATCCGGACCTCTTTCCCCACCCTAGGGCGGCATGAAGAGTAGAAGTGTCCACACAAAAATTTCCCATAATTTTAAACATTCTCTCTCTCTTGGCTACAGGGAAACACTGCAGGAGCCACTTCATTCAGCTGCTCTAAAAAATTTCCCTATCCCAGATGCCCATCAGAATTCTCTCTCTCTCTCAGCTTCATATGAGCACTGCAAGAACTGCATGGATTTTCAGGATAGTCTACAAATTACTGTACTAGATCAGGTACAAGTTAACTTACAAAATGAGGAAATACCAGTAACTTCCAGAGGCCGGTAAACAAGATTCTGCCAGGGCCTTGGTCTTGCTAGTGATTTACGGTCCCATAGCGATTAAAATGTCTTATTCTGAATCTCTCTCACCTTATGGAGCATGGAAAATTGGAATAAGGCAATGATGCAGATGATGGTGTTCACAAAAATTCAATCAAAACACCTTTGTCATTGTGCTACACAATAAACACCTTTGTTAATGTCCTACAAAAATTAAAGCTATTACCTGTATACAAAGTAACAATATGAATCAGATGAATGCAGGATAATGACAAGATATGCAACAGTTCCCTCAATCAAATCTACCAGCTAATTGTACAAATGATAATGCATGTGTAATAGACACTTTTAAACATACCTCTATATTATAGTACTTATTCAACAAACTTTTTGGCCAAGCCATCCAGTGCTGTCATCAGTTGTTCTTCATCACCAGAACCAGATCGAGTGGAGGCCAGAGGCAGATGGGTTGATACTGGTTTCCTATCTGTAACCCATCAACAGCTCATTAACAATCAGTTTATAAACAATTTTGTTATCATTCTTGTTGTTGAGAAGCCCCAGTCTGTTTGGCCAGGTGTGTGGAGGTTTGGTTTCTGAATGGATCCCGCATTTGCGTATTTCCACCCAACATGGAGGCGATTTGTTTGTGGCCACCCCTTACAGGATTAAGGCATCTGGTTATAGATAGATTGAGAGATAGACAATAGTACATTCCACATCACCCCATTATTTGGTTATGTGGATATCACCCAGAGGAGGTAGGTGGTGGGAACCATCATCCACTCACTTGATGCAGTGCTGCCTACATCTTCCTTTACTTTTATCATTCTTTTTCTGTGTCTGCCCTACTCTTTTCCCATTTCCTGTCACTTTTTATTACTTTTCTTTCCTTTTCAGGTAGCTTTACACTGAGTGACATGCCAAATGGCTTCCTGTAAGCCAGGAAACCATTTACAATGCTGGGTGGTAACCATATACCAACCCATACATGTTTCCTGCATGTCAACAAGTGGGCTGGCAAAGCCTTAGTCCTCCTCCCCATAAAACAGCTAACTCAAAGACAAACAGCCACTCCTTACAGGATGGTATCTGGCTACAGACAGATAGATAGATAGTTATCACCCAGCATTGCAAATGGTTTCCTTAGTTTACAGAAAACCATTCAGTTTGTCACTTAGTGTAGTCACCTAAAGTCAAAAGAAGAGTAATGAAGTGATGAGAAACATGGAAGAAATAAGACAGAGAAGAGCAGACACAGAAAAGAATAATGAAGACGAAGGAATGAGCAAGCAGCACATCAAGTGAGTGAATGATGGTTGCCACAATCTACCACCAAAACAATTTTGTTTTATACATTAACAGACCTTATCAATACAGTATCCAAAAGCTAAACAATACAGTTCCATTACCTCACAGTGACTAGAAACAGTCATTATGTTTCACACTAAGGTGAATTTAATCCCTCTATGCCTCTAGTCTGACATGGAAGACACTGTTGGTTTTTTTGGCTCCACAGATTTTGTTGTGCAGTGCTCAACTAATGGAAGAACTGGCACTTTTGAGAAACAAAAGACTAGATTATTATTATTTTATTTTATATTATTTTTTTTTCATTCTCAAATCTCCTTTCTGAGGCACCACAGAAAGAAACTATCAAACTACTAAACAATATCAAGTTACTGCTGTTGCTGTTACTGTTGCTCAACCCCAGTTCATCTGTCCCAACAGACCCATCATCCGTAGATAAGCAACTGCCTCCCTGAGGTCGTACCATAGGTTCCCTACACCACTGACGTGTCTACGCCTTTGTGTGGAATATGCTGTCCAGTACACCATTTTGTGTGGTATGTTGTGTGGGACTTTTCTACAAGCAGGGCACATGTCATCTGTGATTCCACCCAACCCAAATCTATGCTGGCAGCTAAGGAGGGCTGGGTGATGTCCTAATCTTAGCCTAGCTAGGTGAACTCGTTCATCACTATTTAAGAATACAAGTGAAAGGTGGATATCAGGATGGGAGGCTTGCAGTATAATGTTCTGGTCAATAAGTTGTACAGTCCAGTGCATGAATGAGCAGGTAGGTGTTTCCTCACTGCAAATGTTGAATTGTCAGGATGTGGAGCTGCTCAAGCGGGTTTGGCAATGTTTGTGTGGTGACCGTTTTATGTACAGAAGCTAGCCGTACTGTGTGGTTTCGTCATCATGTAGGCATTAGGTGACAGAGGGAATCATACATGACTTATAAGAGCTGAGGAGTGGCTTCACTACAACTTGTATTCCACTATAATGCCTCACAAGGCATGATGACATTCCACATAAAAAATTAAAAGAAAGAACATTTCTTTGTGCTATAAGTGCCCTAGCTCTGATGGACGACTCGCCAGGTTTCTTGTGTCACCTAGGCTTTGTTTTTTAGTGTGGTGTGAGGGGCTGCATTACAGTGAGGGCAGTGTGGATAGTTCATAGTATGTACTTTGTGTTGGTACTGAAGTACAGGAGGGTCTATCTATCTATTGCCAGACATCTTAATCCCATAAGGGGTGGCCACAAACAAATCGCCTCCATGTCACCCTGTCCCCCGCCATTTCACTGCCCTGCTCCCAGCTCACACCCCCCTTTCTCATATACCTCTCCACTCCATCCCTCCATCTCATCCTTGGCCTCCCCCTCCCTCTCCCCCCCTCCACCTCACTCAAATACACTCTCCTCATCAGTCTCTCACTCTCCATCCTCTCCACATAAAACCACCTAAATGTGTTTCTTCTAACACTTCCTATCACATCCACAACGCTCCTTCACTTCCTTATTTGTCAGTCTGTCTCTCCATGTGACTCCACATGCTCCTCTCAAATAACTCATTTCCACTGCTCTCACTTTTGAC
>JAGKTI010000544.1:71693-89414 GCA_018397915.1 Birgus latro | reverse complement strand
TCCAAAAGTATTTCAAAATACTGTACCCTAAATAATAATGAATAAGCAATACCATGTACATTGTATACACATTGTTATAAAACCATTCCTAGAGAGAGAGAGAGAGAGAGAGAGAGAGAGATGGACTCAATTTTATACTATCTCCCTTTATATTCAATTTTATATAATTATTTCGTCTTTCTTTCCTTCATTCTTTCCTCGTTCTTCTGCCTGGGAGTGACTCTGCACTGAGTGACAAGACAAATGGTTTCCTGTACACCAGGAAACCATTACTACGCTGGGTGGTAACCATATATACTGTAACCAGATTTTGGCGCCTTGTGGTTTAGTGGGTAATTACGGAGCTCCAATCAGATTAAGCCTACAAGGACAATAATAAAACTGACATTTCAACCTCAGGCAGAATACAGTGAAAGTGATGGTGATGTCAGAGAATGAAGCAACCATGATATGAAACAGTGGACTACCATTACACTCGACAAAAAACCTTTTTTGCACACTCTGGCTTCATTAACAATCATTATGAAATAAAACAAATTATTGATCGGACGGGTGATGGTTTCAGTCATATCAGCATATGCTCCGCAGGTAGGATTGGATGACGCAGAGAAGGATAGATTTTGGGATGATTTAATACGCGTAGTAAGTGGTATGGGTGATGATGAGGTAGTGGTTCTGGGAGGGGATTTAAATGGTCATGTTGGTGAAGCAGCTCAAGGGTATGAAGGAGTCCATGGAGGATGTGCATATGGTGTGAGGAATGCGGAAGGGGAAAGAATACTCGAGTTTGGGGAGGCTATGGACATGATTGTGTGCAACACACATTTTAGAAAAAGAGTGAGTAGATTGATTACGTACGAGTCCGGGGGAAATAGTAGCCAGATAGATTATTTTCTGGTAAGGAGGGTTGATAGGAGATTAGTGAGGGATGTTAAAGTTATAGGAAGCGAGGAGTGTGTTCAGCAGCACAAACTGTTGATTTGTGACATGGTACTTAAGGAACGAGTGATGAGAAGGATGACATATGTACCTAGGAGGAAAATATGGAAGCTGAGAAACCAATCAGTAAGGGATGCCTTTTATAGTGAGATGAGGAGAGTGGTGGCTGAACAGGAAGCCAAAGATAGAGACGTTAATGAACAGTATGGAGCCCTTAAGAACAACCTCTTGAGAGTTACCGATGCAGTATGCGGTTGGACAAGAGGCCCACCAAGACATAAAGTAACTTGGTGGTGGGATGAGGGTGTAGAAGCCGCAGTTAAGGAGAAGAGAAGGCTTTTCCGGGAATGGAAGAAGGGTGGTAACAGGGAGGAGTACTTGGCTGCCAAGCGCAGGGCTAGAAGAGAGGTATACAGGGCGAAGTCTGAGTCACAGAGACTTTTACTTGATAATCTAAATCATGAAGGAAGGAAAAATATGGTTTTTAGGGTGGCAAATCAGATGAAGAGAGATAATCGGGACATTGTAGGCGAGCAGTGTGTGAAGAATGATGAAGGAAGGGTAGTGGTTAGCAGTGAGGATATTAAAGATGCATGGAGAGAGCATTATAGCCGGTTGTTGAATGAGGAGTTTGATTGGGATAGGGAAGGTTTGGAGCCAGCTGATCCAGTGTTTGGGCCTTGGCCTTTGATTGACGCTGCTACTGTGAGTGAGGCAATAGGCAGGATGCGGGTGGGGAAGGCGGCAGGTGTGTCTGGGTTGACTGCTGAAATGTTGAAGGCCTCAGGAGATATTGGGGTGAGGTTAGTCACTGACCTGATAAATATGATTATATATGAGTGTGTGGTCCCAGATGATTGGCTGAAGAGTGTAATTGTAAATGTGTACAAAGGGAAGGGTGATGCCCTGGAAAGGGGAAATTACAGAGGTATAAAGCTCTTAGATCAGATAATGAAAGTAATGGAGAGAGTTCTAGAAGGTATGATTAGAGAAAGAGTGAATATCAATGAGATGCAGTTTGGGTTTATGCCAGGCAGGGGGACCACTGATGCCATATTCATTGTTCGACAGCTTCAGGAAAAATATATTGGCAAGAAAAGGGAATTGTATTTTGTTTTTGTTGATTTGGAAAAGGCCTTTGACAGAGTCCCTAGAGAGGTGGTGAAGTGGGCAATGAGAAAGCTAGGGTTGGAAGAGTGGCTGGTTAGGGTGGTTATGGCCATGTACGTGGGTGCTCACACTCAGGTAAGGGTGAATGGAGCTTTGAGTGATGAGTTTCCCGTGAATGTTGGTGTGCATCAGGGGTCAGTTTTGAGTCCCTTGTTGTTTATCATGGTGCTTGAAGCCCTCTCACGTGACTTCAGAGAGGGACTCCCATGGGAGATGTTGTATGCTGATGATTTGGTGTTGACTGCTGAGAATGAAGGGGAGGCTGAGGAAAGATTTAAGAAGTGAAGAGATGGTATGGGGCACAAGGGCTTAAGGGTAAATGCAGATAAAACAAAAGTGATGATATCTAGGGTTGGTGGCGGTACAATCAGAGGAGAGGGAGAGTGGCCATTGCCACATGGGTGTGGGAAGTAATTCCATCTTGTGCAGTGTTTGTGATAAGTGGGTGCACAAGAGATGTAGTGGTATTAGAGGTAGACTGCGAGATAATGCTGATTTCATGTGTGCGGTGTGTCGGGGAGAGCAGGCAGAGATTGTTAGGCGTGAGAGGGTTGAACTTGCAGGTGAGTCTCCTGAGTGTGTGGAGGAGTTTTGTTATTTGGGAGACATGTTATGTGCCGGAGGTGGGGCTGGAGTTAGCTCGGTTGCTAGAGTGAGAAGTGGTTGGAAGAAGTTCAGGGAGCTGTTGCCTCTCCTGACATTGAGAGGACTCTCCTTACGTGCTAAGGGGTCTTTGTATGCAGCATGTGTTAGGAGTGTGATGCTGTATGGTAGTGAGACCTGGGCAGTAAAGGAAGAAGATATTCGCAGGTTTAAACGTACAGAAATGACAATGATTAGGTGGATGTGCAGTGCGTCCCTGCGTGCAAGGCCTGGGGGGGCTGGGTTTACGATAGAAGAGTTGAGAGGTAGGATGGGACTGGAGTGTATTGGTGTTGTGATGAGGAGAGGTAGGCTGAGGTGGTTTGGACATGTGGAGAGGATGGGGGATGATAATTGGGTACAGAGGGTGAGAAGTGTTAATATTGGGGGAGGGGTTGGGAGGGGTAGACCGAGAAAGACATGGGACGAGGTCATTAAATGTGACTTAAGGGTTAAGGGACTGAATAGGGAGGCTGCCAGAGATCGAGCAGCGTGGAGAGCCGCCATTAGGTGACCAAGGCCGACACATGCACGCATGTTGGAGCCTTCAAAAACGAAAACTGAAACTTGTACAATAATTCTTCTTCAGCAGAGAACCATGCAATTAATGGGTGAAGAGAACACATCACCCAAGGTTCTGGCCATATGGGAAGTGCCAACTGTGATGCCCATTTTATGGATGGGGGTACTAGCACTGACAGCAATGATTAAGGGTGTAGTATTTAACAAGTAGTTCCAGGTCCCAAACTTATGTGATAAACATACAAGATCAAACTGTGGAAAACAATGTTACCAGGGACAGCAGTTTGTTTACACAACCAACACAAGTTAACAGCAACACAAATGCCCCCACCAAAGTGAAGACATCAACACTAACAAAACAATGATAACAAGGTACCTGCAGAAACTGTAGTAGGAACTGTCTTCAACAAAATGGTACTATATCAGCCCACAGTAGGAAATGCTATGAGTGTGGGAAATACAGACATTTTGGCAATGTGTTTCTTTATCCTGACAGTCCAACTGTACAATACCAAGAGAACATCCTACTACACAGGAACCATCACTAAAAAGAAGTAAACCAGTGCATGGGAAACCTTATGGGCAAATGCGCATGAAGAATCTAAAATGGTAACTCATAAGTCAGATGACGATGAGTGAGATTTTATTTATTACGTATGGTACAAAAAATTTATATTTTGGCATAAAAGTGACAAAATATATTTCTCATTTACTCAGGATTCTAGATAAGAGTATACCAACGCTAACAGAAAGATATATGACTAGAATGATGACTCAAATTCTTACTACTGACTGTCATACTTTGGACATCAACAACAGTGCGGGATGTGGACTATTGTATTCAAAGTTTGTGTTGGGATGAGTCTTAAAAACATACAAGCTAATAAGTCATTAGCCAGTGCAGCATCATACCTGTTGCCTTTTGTTCTGAGCATATGCCATTGTCCCATCAAATGGTTTCATATTCTCAAACTGCAGATCATTTATGTTTAGCTTCTGAACCAGCATTCCTCCCGAGGTTACAACTATTACACGTGACTTCTCTGTCCTGAAAAGAGAGTACTGTATTACAGTTACCTGAAAGAACTGACTAGAAAGAACTGAAAAGAAACTGGAATGAAAAGTTAAATAATAATTACTGTACATTAATACATTAAGAAAATCTGGATGCCATCTAAAAAATCTATATTAAAAAAATCTGGATGCCATCTAAAAAATCTACATTAAGAAAATCTGGATGCCATCTAAAAAATCTAATGTGTGTGTCGTCATCAGTGGCTGAATCGGTAGAGAGGTAGCCTGCAGTCCGAATGGACTCAGGTTCGAATCCCTGCTCGAGCAGAGAACAGTTTAAGGATTTGAATTTAATAACATCAGACTTTACTGATCTACCAAAAGACTTGCCGACATGTTGTAAAAGTAACCCTGCTAATACCAATATACTAGTCCTGCATGAAACAGCCCTAGCATGTATTCAATATGGACGGTGGGTGTTAGCATCAAAGTGGTGACATGTGGTGTGTGGTATGCAGGAGGGCTACTGGGCCTTGGAAGCAGGCTGTGAAGCCTATGCCCAGAGCTGGACACATAAAAAAAAAAAAAAATAAATAAATAAATAACCTAATGATACCATGTTACCTCCTATGTATTGGGGATGGCCATGGTCCAGCTGATGTATTTTATGGACTGGAAGCTAAGCCAAGTGCCAAACCCAACTAATTAATTCCCAACAATTACTGAAAGCTGTTGGGAAGAAAGAAATTTGAGATAAGTGATATCAGTATGATTTGTAAAAATGTGAGACTCTCAGCTTGGATTCTGACAGTCCACAGAGTCACTCAGAAAAAAGATCACTGTACTTGTGGCTGAATGTTCCCTGCCTAAGAGTGGTGACTGCATTGCCAACTACCAAGCTTGCATTCACATTTCATTATCTTGGTAGTACCTCCCACAGTCAGTGGTGGCCATCAATAATCATTTTCAACAGCATCATCATTGTAACCATATATACGCCATTATAGTAGAGACATTTTAAAAGGGTGAATGTCTGGACTATGAAGTCCAGGCCCCTGACCTCCTCATGGGGCAACAAAGATTAGATTTCATTCCTCCATAATAAAAATACACAGTGAGAAGTCGGATAACACTTGATCTAAGAAGAGACAGGAACTGGTTAATCTGAAAGAAACTGACCAACTTTCTAGTAGTGAGAGAACAAAGTTTAGTTTACCGTACTAGTTCTGAATAAGATGTTGTCGTTATTGTTGCTAATTGCCAGTCTGCCTGGCCGAGCATCAACTGACCTATATGGTCATCCCAGTTTCCTTACATCGTTAATGTTACATCTGCATCTTAGTGTGGCATGTGTTGTGCAGTGCTCTGTTACATGGGTTATGTTATCTGGGACTATTCTTCCAGCAGGGCATATGGCATTTGAGATTCAACCCACGTATCTGCAGAGGACTGGGTGATGCCCTGATCTGGGCCTTCTTAAGTGCACTCAATCAGTTCTGTTTAAGAATACCTCTAATGGACAGATGTTGGGAGGGGGGACTTGTAGTTGTGTTCTGATGGAGGTGTCTGCATAGCCCTGCACATGAAATAAGCATGTACTGTAGGTGTTTCTTCACTGCTACTGCCAGAATGTTATTGTAGGAGGTATGATAATGTTTGTGTAATGACTGTTTTATGTGCCTAGTTGTGCTGTGTGGCTCTCTGTCATATAATGACAGGGGTATTGTATGTAAGCACAGGCAACTGCACAGAACTGTCTGCCTCTCATATCAAGAAATTCTCCAACAGTGAAGACTTTAGTTTCAAAGTGTGAGTTGTGGGAATGGTACTGGTGGAGCCAGTGATGACATGTAGACTATTCTTCTCCGTGGTCTACAAGGTGTTGCAGTGGGAAACATAAATCAACCTGGTGTCCTCAACCCATGCAGGGTATATCTGCAATTTGGTGTGGTTATGATAAACGTCATTTGCATATAAGGCAATGATGAGATAACCCTGTATCAACACATTTAAAAATCAACTAACATATTACAAATACTGTGCCAGGAATACAAAGCAGGACTCTCTGATGAGAGCTTTGGGTATGATTAAAAGATTATAATTGCCTGAGTGCCAGGGGGTGTCCCTTCCCTTTCGGGCCCTCAGCTGTGGCTGAATGTACCTTGGTTACAAGTATGTAACAAGATGAGACAACTTTTACCCAGTCATAGTACTCTGGAGAGCTACCTGGCTCACATCTGAGAGTCCTGGGTTTGATTCCTGACACAGATTTGACATATGTTGGTTGATTTTCCTGTGTTAATACAGGTTCATCACACTGACTTGCTGGATGTATTTTAGGTATGATTAAAAGCTTCTACTTGCCTAAGTGCCAGGAGGTTGTCTCTTCCCTTTCAAGCCCACAGCTGGAGGGAAGGGTACCTTGGTTACAGGTATGTGACAAGATGAGACAACTTTTACTTGGTCATGGTACAATGGAATGGTGCCTGACTCTCACATAAGAATCCCAAGTTTGACTCCCAACACAATATTGGTAATACATTAAACTCCCTCATATCCAGTGTAAAGCTGAAGAGGGGGTGATATTAGCCAACATGCTAACAGATAATAATGCAATACCATTCCCAATGCCCCTTATAAAACCCTGTAACTGTGCTGTATAACTGCTTAAACAAGGAAAAACACCTTTGAATAATGTACTAAGCATGATAAAATGTCATTGTGCTGGTGAATGAGCAGTAGCCAGTCAAAGAGACAGGTGTGAGCCTTAGCACTGCAGTGCCACTGAACTTGTACATAAACTTTATGTACACACACACACACACACACCCTTACGTTAACATGTTTCACTAGAGTCCTGACATAAAAGATGATACGGTATTATACAGATATGTGTTTAGCAGCCAGTGGAACAGTGAATTGGGTAGCTGTATAGCTACACGTGAGGATACAAGAAATGCCAGTCCGGCAGCACTTGTCAACAGCCATGAGCAAAAGATAACCATCATCCACTCATATGATGTAGTGATGCCTACCTCTTCCTTCCCCTTTATCATTCTTTTTCTGTGTCTGCCCTCCACTCTTCTTATTTCTCCCATCTTTCCTGTCACCTTTTATTACTCTTTTTTCCTATTCAGGTGGCTTTACACTGAGTGACAAGCCTAATGGTTTCCTATAAGCCAGGAAACCATTTGCAATGCTGGGTGGTAACCATATAACCAACCCACATGTTTCTAACGTGTCAACAAGTGGGTTGGCGGAGGGCTAGTGTCCCTTCCCGTAAAACAACTAACTCAAAGTCAAATGGCCACCCTTATGGGATTATGGCGGCTGGCTATAGATAGATAAATAGACTGAGTACGGTCTTCTTACTCCTCCCCAAACAACAGAATTTTCTGTATTCTTATACAATCTTGTGTAATTCACATTGCTATGGCAAAAACAGAGTATGAAACATCAGCCATGGACCCAGCTGGCTGTGACCTCAAATCTCCTTATGGCTATATATATACAGTATGTGTAAGGCCTGGCAGCACTCAGGTGATTAATGTTGCCATACGTTGACATTTTTTCCAGTAACAAAACTTTTACGTTATTGTCAAGATCATGTACACATTTCATCACTACTTTGGCGTAGGTACAGTAGCATATATGAAAATTCAATTGTTCCGTAGAAAATAAATATTAAAAGTGTAAGATTAAGATACTGGTAGTGGCAGACTTGAGAGGAAGCATGGCATCCACCAGCACATATTTGGGACCGGGATGGGATGGAGCTCAGGTCTGTGCTAGAGGGTACAGGCATTCCTCAGGCTGCCACTTCCACCCAAGAGAGAGGGGCCCAAACCTGGGAGTAGCACCCCAGGAGGCTACCCTACCAGCAGGAAGTTGCAGTGCCAAGGTGTGCTTGGTGGGTGTCCCTGAAGCTGTCCTAGCAGGGTGCCCAAAGGCCACTGTCACACCACTGATCATGGTTGGTTGGCTGTGGGTTCCTGGTCCCATGCCCGGATTTGGGACTATGTGGGTGAGTGGGGTTTGTGGTCTGTTTCCTTTATTTTACCTAACTAATAACAAAAATGAGATGGAAAAAGCAGGAACTCTGGAACTGTTTCCTCTGTCTGTATTTCCTATTTCCTATGATCTCCAGTCTTTCAAACGCAGTGTGTCCAGGCATCTCGAATTGAACGGATCTTGAATTTGGCTCTCTTTTGTATTGTTTTTGCTTTTTCTTGGAAGGAACAGTTATTTATGCAGGCCTGTGGCCTTTGGTTCCTTCTTCCTTGCATAAAAAAAAAAAAAAAAAAAAACAAGCCAAGTTCTGCTGCAATATCCAACTTCATTATAAACAGGACCTTAATATAAACCTGCTGTTTGGTGGACTTGTCAAACTTGAGGGTTGAATATATTCTTTTTGTTGTGTACTAACTCAGGTCCTTTCAGACATGAAGTGTACTGTACAGTTTTCTTTCAAATGACATAATGAACAATATTTCATATGCCTTTTTTTTCTTTTTTTTTTTTTTTTCCAATACTGCAATATCACATGACTTTAAGCCTGTGATTAACAATACTTAATACTACTGTACAAACACTGTACACCTGACACCAGGTTGTAGAGTTAGGCAGAGCAAGGCAAGTTAGCAAGGAAGACAGAAAGAGGATAGGAAGACCTAACCAAGCATGAGGAGAGAGATGTGTGAGGCATGCAGAACAGAAATAAAACAGAAGACATTAAGGCAAGTTAGCAAGGAAGACAGAAAGAGGATAAGAAGACCTAACCAAACATGAGGAGAGAGATGTGTGAGGCATGCAGAACAGAAATAAAACAGAAGACGTTAGGGGAATAAACTCACCTGAGAGTAGCCCGAGAATTTCTTGATAAAGTAAATCCCCAATGGGCCAGTGGCACTGGAGGCAATATTGCATTGTACCTCCTTCTTCAAGGAATGGCAGGCAAATGTACCACTGAGACACATGCTAACAGAAAGGCAGGAGGCCAGCACAGCATGAAGAAAGGACAGGGATGACAAAACAGAGCGAACTCCACCATCTGCACAGCTGCCTTGCAGAGGTACAGTAGTGGAGGACTGGAGGGAGAAGCAGGGCAATAGGCTTGGGGGAGGGGTGAGGTGACCAACACATCATCCATTTTGGGACAAGATACACGAGGAAAAAAAGAGCATGAAATGTACTGAAGTGGAGGATATACATATTTAATATTGAACATTAGAAGAAAACTAGAGGTAGGTACAGCTGCCACCGCTCCCGCGTGTTACAAGGGCACAAGGGTTTGAAGCGATGTGGCACCACTGTGATTATTTACTTCGAAACAGTCCACATGAAGCAGAGTAACCTCGATACAGTTGCATTAAGGAGAGGTGTTTGTTGTATGTAAGCTCCATTTCGCAAGGATGACATTTCAGCCCAAATTAGTGGTATAATTTACATTGTTCTACCTAAGGATAATAATTGCCCTTACATGACGTCTTATGACTGTCCACAGTTTTGAGGTGAACTGACGTGTAAAGGAGGGTGGGAGAGGAAGGAGGGTGTTCCCCAACCCCACCTGGGGTAAGAGGGAGGATCCCCCACATGGAGTCAGGGACGGGGGGGGGGTGCTGTAAGCTTCGCACATGACACGGTGAGACAAGACCACATCTGCTTCATTAATCTCAATACGGAAACTCAGCAATACTAAACAATCGTAAAATAATGAGTAACTTCATGAAGCAGGTTTATGTGAGGAATAAATCATGATAAGAAGGGAAAAACAATATGTTTCAATTTGTATTAAGGAAATATTACCCTGTAGAATCAGACAGTGTGGCTGAAACCATGTCCATGACTTGAGAAGACACTGATCCAGACTGAGACTTATGG
Organism: Birgus latro; assembly: GCA_018397915.1. NCBI lineage: Eukaryota > Metazoa > Arthropoda > Malacostraca > Decapoda > Coenobitidae > Birgus > Birgus latro. The sequence goes on along the minus strand of JAGKTI010000544.1, from coordinate 79,247 downwards.
ATGGCAGCCTTCAGAGATCAAGGTCAACCCACTTTAGTAGTGTTAATCTCTTATAATTATTAAAATATATTAGGCTAAAAACCTAAATAACATGATGATCCTATCATTAAACACCTATACTGAGATAGATAGATAGAATATTGTGTAACTTTAATGCATAGTCCTATATGGACGTTATTGACTGCCAGAAACAAAGCTTGTCATGGAATGAGAGGTGGTGGTAGTGATGGTGGTGGGAACATGGTTCAACAATTTAGCCTAAACAATCTTAACAAGTTGAATCACACTATCAGTTAATGGCTAATAAGGATATAGGCAAAGAGTGTATCTTTCTCACTCACACCACACACACACACACACACACAATTAGAGAGAGATATATATATATATATATATTACTTACCACATTCATTTGGTGTATGAAAATCCTTCATTAGTTATTAAGCAATTTAACTCCACAATCAATTTTGTCTCAGTATATGTGTTTAATGATAGGATCATCATGTTATTTAGGTTTTAGCCTAATATATTTTAATCATTATATGAGATTAACATTACTAGAGTGGGTTGACCTTGATCTCTGAAGGCTGCCATCCACAAGTCTCAGTCTGGATCAGTGTCTTCTCAAGTCATGGACATGGTTTCAGCCACACTGTCTGATTCTACAGGGTAATATTTCCTTAACACATAAATTGAAACTTATTGTTTTTCCCTTCTTATCATGATTTATTCCTCACATAAAACTACTTCATGGAGTTATTCATTATTTTACGATTGTTTAGTATTACTGAGTTTCCGTATTGAGATTAATGAAGCAGATGTGGTCTCGTCTCACCGTGCCATGTGCGAAGCTTACAGCACTCCCCCCCCCGTCCCTGACTCCATGTGGGGGATCCTCCCTCTTATCCCAGGTGGGGTTGGGGAACACCCTCCCTCCCCTCCCACCCTCCTTTACACGTCAGTTCACCTCAAAACTGTGGACAGTCATAAGCCGTCATATAAGGGCGATTATTATCCTTAGGTAGAACAATGTAAATTATACCACTAATTCGGGTTGAAATGTCAACCTTGCAAAATGGAGCTTACATACAACAAACACCTTTCCTTAATGCAACTGTATTGAGGTTACTCCGCTTCACTCACGTGGACTGTTTCGAAGTAAATAATCACAGTGGTGCCACATTGCTTCAAACCCTCGTGCCCCTGTAACACGCGGGAGTGCTGGCAGCTGTACATACAGGAAACAAATTAGAAGGAAAACTGCCAGACTTGGCACCATCAAGAGCAGTGCTTTGGTGACGAGATTTGCTGCAACGTTTGGGTGGTGGGACTCTGGCTGCATGAAGCGGATTTCAAATTTGAGGGGTTAACTGCAGATTTTTAAAAATTCGTCCCCATTTGCTGTGACAGATAAAGATGTATGCCAGGTTATGCGGCTATGGATATGACAGTTTACTGTATGTGTGATAATGTTTGTGAATGATCAGTGTGTTGGAATATCACTTACGTGTAGGCTGAAAAGTGTAGTTGAAAGAACAGATCCCTGGGAAACTCTGTTACAAAAGCTTCATGTTGATGATAACTTGCAATGGATTGTATGAGTTGTCTATCTACCAGATAAGTAGCTGACAAGCCAGCATTTGGTGTTATTCTCCATGCTTCTGTTGTAGATTCTGGAGATTTGTTTATGTCAATGGATGGCATCAAAAGCTTTACTAATGATGATTGTTGTAAAAAGTGTACATTATGCAGGTCTTGCGGAGTTGATGCCATTAGTTGCATGTTGTGTGAGGGTAGATGTGATGAGAGAGAAATAAAGAATGAGGAAGTGAGAAATGTTAAGCAAACAACACAGCAACTGTGATGAAGAAAATAAAAATAAATTAGAATGTAATTTTGGCACTGTAATCCTAAAAACATAAACTTCACCTTTTCAGAGTAGGAAGTAGGGTGGAAGTGAGGACATAAGTTCCCAGGGTATTGGTGGCAAAGTTCTTCTCTATGCCTTCTTCAGTCACCTCTCGAGTGTTGACCATGCATCCAGCATTGTTAACCTGTGAATGTAAAGCAATATCAACAAAAGGTAATAAATAAAGCACTTGTTAAAACTCTTTTTATAATGTTCCTTTTTGCTGAACAAAATGTAATACAGAGAGCTCCCATAATCTCTCTCTCTCTCTCTCTCTCTCTCTCTCTCTCTCTCTCTTCCTTATCCACAGCAATTTACAGAAAAAAAAAAAATACCCATTGAAGGTCTATTGCTACCTATACAGCAAATGTGCCAGTTTCTATTTACTATACCAATCATCACCACCATCATCATCATCCAGACCTCCTTTTCCACCCTAGGGCAGGGTGAGGAGTAATCCTGGCTATATCTGATACACCAAAAACATTCATCACATTCAGTAGCTTCACATAAATGTATCCAATAGAGTCAATCCGGATGCTGTCACGTTAAAAAGGGGTGCCAAATCCCTGATCATGCACTTCTCCTCACAATATTCATCCAGCCAGCTCAATCTCTTGTCCGTCTCCTAGCATCGCTGACTTCCAAACCTCTCTTCTTCACACACTCATCCACCATATCCCTCCACCTTCTCCTTGGCCTACCTTGCCTCCTCCCTCCTTCAAATTCACTCAAATAAACCTTTTTCACCACTCTATTGTTATCCACTCTCTCCACATGACCATACCACCTCAGTATACTGTCTTCAATTCTGGTGTAAAATAAAAATAATTTTTATAAATAATTATTGCGTTAAATGTGGATTTGGTGCCTAAACCCTCCGTTTGAGATGAAGATGATAGCTGCCTGGCAAATGGCGAGTGACTAGTCATGTGGGTTCATCATGAGACTGAGAAATAATACAACCATCCATCTATCATCCAATCCTATGTCGCCCCATGAGGAGCGTAGGAACCCAGGGCTAGGCAAGTTGGTCCTGACATTTAAGATGAGAGTGACCAGCCTCACTCATCCCTGAGTGGCATAACATGAGCAATAAACCCCAACCACCCCTTGGATATAAACCTTCACCGGTTCAATCCGACTGGAGTGCCTTAATTACCCACTAAACCACCAGATGCCAAAATTTGGTTATATGGTTACCATCTAGCGTAGTAAATGGTTTCCTGGTGTACAGGAAACCATTTGGCTTGTCACTCAGTATAGAGTCACCCACAGGCAGAAGGAAGAGGAAAGAATGAGAGAAAACAGAAAAGGAAATGTTAAGTCACCCGAAGGTAGAAGGAAAAGGAAAGAAAGAAGGAAAGAAAGACAGAAGAGGATGGAAGAAAAGAAGGATGGAGGAGAGGAAAGGGCAGACATCTGAGAGCACCACTACATCGAGTGAGTGTGTGGTGAGCACCGCCACCTACCGTCAGAAATCCATCCATCCATCATCCAATCCTATGTCGCCCCACAGAGAAGTAATGCAAAAAAAATGTAACATACAGTTGTTTCCCAAGTTACTGTACATGGTTAATGTTTTTAACCTTTGGTACTATGCAACTTGAAACCATGTAACCTGGACAAATGAAACCCACTAAACAGCAGCTTTGTACACACAAATCTGATTTGAAACAAGCCACTGCCCTCAGTGTGAGTCATTGAGTGCATGCTTTATCTTAGATTTGAGGTATGGTATATACATAACTGCTGTTTTGCTAATCTCTCCATTGTCTGTATGGTAAATTTAAAAGAACTGCAATTTTTTGTGATGTTTGTGTGCATTACAGTAAAACCATGAAGATAGAAGAAAAAACAAGCTACATACAGTACTGTACCAGTTTCCAAACCTTTACTTACAAAGCCTTGTTCTTTCAACTGCCTGCTAGTGAGTGACCCTTCTCGTGGAACCAAGTTTATCCACATTATTGATTAATATGGACAGGTTTTCCCCTAAAATGGCCTGAATTAACCAGGTTTTATTGTACATTACTGCATTCAAAATTACACATCAGATTTCCTTGGTGACCCTTACCCCATCCTAGCACATGTTCCACAACACTGATGATAGCAACCTTACAGGTAGTCAGACCCACAGAAAAAATGCACTGTCCTCAAGTCTATCCTTTGGTCCCATATTTAGCAATTGGTATTCACAATCAGATGACCAGAGGGGAAACCGAATCTATAAAGGCATCCCACTAGGCTACTCCACCGACAGGATGCAACAAGGACCTGGACCAAGACAGTAGCAGCCAAATGAAAAAATAAAAACCGAGCTTTGGAATTATACATGAACCTGTATTTAGGAATGACATAAACGAAGTTCCAGAAACGTACTTAGTTTTCTGAAATCGTCTATCAGATTTAACCACTTGACAGGGCATCTAAATCTCCTACTAATTCCAAGAAAGTGTCAATTATCCACCACAATTTTTTTTTTTTTTTATTAAACATTTTAAGTATCACCAATGACGGTATTTCCATAACAAATTTTCTCATTTACCTGTTTTGTAAAGATTACAGGGTATTTGCTTTTTAAATGAAAAAAGCAGAGTAAAACTGAGTATTTGATGAACAAACATTTTTCTATACCATTCTTATTGTTTTTTACCAGCAAATAGTGGCATTTGCCTTCTTAGTGTAATAGGAAAAGTATATGGTAGGATACTTATTGACAGAGTAAGGGAAACAAGAGAGGAATTAGTTGCAGAAGAACAGGGAGGTTTTAGGAAGAGAAGAGGTTGTGTAGATCAGATATTCATCCTTAGATTTTAAGTGGAAAAGTTTCTAGAGAAGGGAAAGAAGTTGTATGCAGTCTTCATGGATTTGGAGAAAGCATATGACAGGATGGATAGACAAAGATTGTGGAAAGTATTAAGAATATATGGAGTAGATGGGAAGCAGTTGAAGGCCGTGAAGAGTATGTATGAGGGTGCTAAGGCAGCAGTGCATGTAGATAGTGAAATGAATTAAAATTTTCTATTTGAAGGTTAGACTGAAACAAAGATGTGTCATGTCTCCATGGTTGTTCAATCTGTATATGGATGGGGTTACAAAAGACACAAAGTAGGCAGTAGATGATGAAGCAGCCCTAGTGAGAGACAGCAGTGTCTGGAAACGACCTGTACTGTTGTTTGCAGATCATATCGTGTTGTTAAGTAAAGATGAAGGGGAGCTGCAAGGCTTGGTGATGAGTTTGGAAGGGTGTGTAAGAAACAAAATCTAAAGGGGATTGTAGGAAGGAGTAAAGTGATGGTCTTCAAGAGAAGTGAAGTCAGTGAATGTACTGTGAGGCTGGATGAGGAGGAAATGGAAAATGAGTGCGTTAAAGTACTTGGGTTGTGATGACTAAGGATGGAAGTTTAGAGGGTGAAGTGCTTGAAAGGGTACAACAGGGAAGAAGGGTTGCTGGTTCCTTGAAAGCAGTGATAAGAAACAAGAAAGTGAGCAAGGAAGTGAAAGAGTTACTACATGACAGTATTGTGATACAAACTCTAACGTATGGAAGTGATACTTGGACCTTGTTGGAGGGACAGAATTCAAGAGTGAGAGCAGTGGAAATGAGTTATCTGAGAGGAGCATGTGGTCATATGGAGAGACAGACTGACAAATGAGGAAGTGAAGAAGCATTGTGGTGTGGATGTGGATGTGATAGGAAGCGTTAGGAGAAACACATTAAGGTGGTTTGGCCATGTGGAAAGGATGGAGAGTGAGAGACTGACAAGGAGAGTGTATATGAGTGAGGTGGAGGGGGAGAAAGGGAGGGGGAGGCCTAAGATGAGATGGAGTGATGTTATGGAGAGGTATATTAGAGAGGGGTGTGTGAGCTGGGAGCAGGGCAATACAATGGTAGGGGACAGGGCAACATGGAGGAAATTTGTTTGTGGCCACCCTGTACAGAATTAAGGTGTCTGACAATAGACCAGCAAAAGAAATGACAGAAACTCATTAACAAAATAAAACACAGTCCAGTAGTACTGTACTGAGATTCTGATATGCACAGTGATGAAAAATGAAAATAACTCTTTTCCCCAGAAGCATTCATCGGGACAAGATCTGAAGGTCTTGGAAATATAACCACATGCAGCTGTCACGAAATATACCTGTAATTTTATAAAGGAAATTCATCTGCATCTCACAGCTAAAGGGTCAAGGCAGCATTAAGTACAATATAAAATGTCTTAGAACCCTTTCAGGACAGAATCACAACGGGTGGCTACAGTTTCATCTGGTTGCGATAAGGCAGGACTAGAACGCACTGAACATTATTTCTCTCTAACACCTCCTTCAGAGGATCTCCACCCACCTCAAACATCACTACATTATAATACCTCTTTGGGAGGGCACCCTATGTTGTTTGTAGCATGAAGGCTCTAATGCAAAGTACTCACCAATGCATGAAGAGTATCGTTATTATCACAGAAGTCCTTCGCAAAATTATACACAGCCCTGGTATCTGACATGTCCAGTATATGAAGCAATACATTCTGAAAATCAACATATGGAGAATAACTGTCTCATCTATTTTATCTTGGTAAAAATAAACCACAACTAAGCAATAAAATTATACAGCATTTACACAATTACAGTATTTATTTCATTAATGAATCCATACAAAATGGATCAATTAAAAGATATTACAAGCATACAGAATGACAGCTATAAGAAAGCATGTAAGAACAGTGTGCCACAGTAATAGTATCACAGTAATAACATCGTATAAATACCTGTAATAACTTACAGTAGTAGTTAATATGTTCAGAGAAGTTAAGTATGGTACCTGATTGCTTGAAGCTTCAATTATTTCATTTTTGGCTTCCTCTGCAGTGGTGGGATTGCGGCATATCATGTGCACAGTTCCACCACGTTTTGCAATTTCTGTAGCGATGCATTTTCCAATCCCACTATTGGCTCCTGCAGTTGATTACTGTATCACTATTAAGCTGCATGTCAGGGTATACAATATACACGAAACAACAACAGAAATAGAGTGGCACGGTATAACATGCTAAGGATGATAGAATTTTTTTACGCCACATGAAAACAGAGTTAACAAATTGTTTTACGGGGAGAGTTGCTAACCCTCCGCCAACCCACTTGCTGACAAGTAGGGAACACGTGTGGGTTGACCATATGTTTACCACCCTGTGTTGTAATAGGTTTCCTGGCCTACAAGAAACCATTAAGTTTGTCAATCAATGTAAAGCCATCTGACAAGGAGAGAAAAGTAATAAAAAGAGACGGGAAAGATGGGAGGAATAAGAAGAGAGGAGGGCAGACAAAGTAAAATAATGATAAAGGTGACGGAAGAAGTAGGAGCAATACATCAAGTGAATGGATGATGGCCACTACCACTTACCACAAATGACGGGGAAAATCGCTTACCAGTATAGGTTTTCTTGACGGGCAAGAACAATGACCCCGTGTGGACACATGCCACATGGGCAAGCCACCAGTTGTATGTCTGAGCCATGATGGCCACCTAGTGTTTAACTGTGCATCAAAACTAAGGTGACCAGATTTATTGGAGCTAAAAGCAGGACACTGTCAAGTGTGTGTACAGTATGTATATACTGTATGTATGTATGTATATATATATA
>JAGKTI010000544.1:8394-26968 GCA_018397915.1 Birgus latro | reverse complement strand
TCATTATCTCTCCTCCATATATCTCGCCCTTCACCTCCTCCTCTCTCTCTACCATTACGTTCATTAACACTTCTGTCGCGGACGCTTCACTGGGATATTTTATTAAGGCTAACACACGATGATTTTGTCCAACTAAAAGAAACTGCTGTGGTCAAACGGCTTCAGAAACTAACACCCAACAATGTTGTTTAACTGAGAGAAATCAGTGCAGTGAAAATCTTCAAAAACTAACGCCCAACAATTTTTTTCAACTGAGAGAAATCATAGCGGTCAGAGGCTTCAAAAACTGTCTTGTGTTAACTTTTCTCTGCCACTGTTACACCGAGAAATTCATCGAGGCTAACATCTGACGAGTACATTTTGGTCGAGAGAAATCCGTGGTCAAAAAGTTTAATTTGTCCCCTGCTCTCATAATTTCCGTGTGCCCAATACTTCTCTGTTCATTCCCTGGTCTCACTTCGATTACCTTCTCTATCCACTTTCTTATTCTTTCCATCCTTCCTCCTCTGTTTTCGTTGTCACTCCTGTCTTCCATGCCTTCTAATTTCCGTTCCCAACTCTGACCTTCCCTTCCCTTCCCTATCTCTTGAAATTCACTTTCTATTTCATTTTTCTCTCACGTTCTCCTCCCAACATCACCACCTACAGTTTCCCCTCGCTACATTCCATACTCCTGATATTTACTCTGTATTTCACCTCTTCCCACCCTCGTTTCAGTATTACAGTCTTCTCCATCCACTCTCCCCCCTACTACCTTAATTAATCCTTGCCTGTCAGTCTATTGTCCATTCCCACTATCTCAGTAGTTCTCAGTCTTCTTTATACAAAACTCCTCTTTATGGAGTCTTCAGTTTCCTCGTAGAACACCCTCTTAATTTCTTCTCCAAACCCACAGGATTAATGATGAGCTGGTTAAATTACGGCGTACAAAACACTCAATACATAGACGCTTGTCTGGCACGAGGCATACAAGATCAACAAAACATCCGCCACACACACAGATACTGGAGTAAGGAACCCTAGCCTTGCCCAGTGAAAGTGAAAATTAGCAAGATGCAGTATACAACTTAAAAAATGAAAGAGTAAAATAATGTATTTTCACCTGAATTATAGACATTTCAAAAGTAAAATTCATTCTCATTCGAGTCACTAACGCTAAAATGTTTTTATGATTTTTTTTTTAATTGAAAGAAAAAAAAACTAATTGAAGTAACCCTATTCATTACTGAGCTGACACCATCACTATGATAATACTAATACTTGGCATACGAAGTCATTCAGTGGAGTGAATTCCAAGTAACAGGCAGTCACCCCGAAAGGAAGGAAAGGAAATTCTATCCTCCCAAGGGAAAATGTTATAAAGCTTTAATTTATGTTTCAGATTTTCTATCTTCTCTTGAAAAGCGTCATACATCTTACCTACCTACTTCTCCCCATCCCCTCTACCTACTCCCATCCATCCCCTTATATCTTTGTTATCTTTCATACCTTATAGGGAGGCGGCCATCGCTCTTCCTCTCGTAGACATGGTTATTGGCGACGTCTCTGGCAAACCCAAAGTCAGCCACCTTGCACACCTTCTCCTCACCCACCAGCACGTTCCTTGCTGCCAGGTCACGGTGGATGATCTGCAAGATGGACAGAATGCAAAGTTTATGATACGATGTGATGATTGTAGTTCATGCACTTTAATTGGGCTTAAAACTGTCATCTCTTCGCCTTCAATACTGAGCTGTAGCATGAAGTTAACACTAAAGTCTCAAAGAAGTGCTATGGAAGAGACGTAGAGCAATACTTTTGTCTTTTTTTCTGCCATTCACCTACGGGAAGCAAGAAGAAAAAAACAGCCAAGATATGGTGGACGAGCTGTAATATGTAAGACAGACTGACAATATAAACGCAAGACTTATACGAATAAACAAATAGTAACACAGTTCTAAAAACACAGGCAAATTTGGAAAACAATTTCTATTAAATTTACCCAACTCTGGGTACAGACGTGACACTCCTTTCCCTAAGGCGTAGCAGTCCTTTACCATGCCACGTACCTGCACATTCCACCACTTTGGTGCTGATACCCACTGTGTGTATGGAATACATGCTAGGGTTGTCTCAGTCGGGACTGGTGTAATGGTAAAAGTGAAGGTGTTCTGATGATGCAAGTGGATCTTTTAGATGATAACTAAATTACTGACTCATTTCTCAGATGACATAATTCGTAAATAAATCCTACAACTCTATTTTCAGTTCTTGCTGTCACTCACCCCTTTGGAGGCAAGGAACTCCATGCCCCTGGCGATCTGGTAGGCGAAGAGTGTGAGATCACGGGGAGTGAGTGAAGAGGTGCCGTGCATGTTGTTGTAGGCGGCATCACCCCTGGACGCTCTGAGGTAACTCTGCAGCTTCCCACCAGACATGTATTCCAGGATCACGAAGATGGGGTCTGAGGTGGGGAAGGGAAGGAAGGAAGTGAGCCAGGCATGGGAACTAAATCACAAACGGTAAATAATGCACAAGCAAAAAGGAGGAAACTAAGAGAACTGATATAGACACTAAGAGAGAGGAGAAGGGAACTAAAAGAGATTGAGGGGAAGCTAAAGAAATGGAGTCTGTGGCAGGAAGTGAAGGAGAGTCAAGGATGGGAACTCACATATAAGGTAAATGACATAGTGCAGATATGGGAACTAACAGAGGAGGGATGTGAGCCAAGGAATAAATAAAAGGGCTGGGACAGCTGGGTAAGTGGCGGAGGGAGAGGGAGGATCAGGGATGGAAACCGGTAGAGGGTCTAAAGGAAACAGAAATAAAGAAATGGCAACTAACAGAGAAGAAATGTGAGTTAAGAAGGTAAGAGAAGAGGAATGTGACCCAAGGCACTAACAGAAAAGGGATGTGACCAAAGGAACTAACCGAGGAGATGGACAGAAGGGTTTTGTGGCAGGACGAGAGGGAGGCCCGGGAGGGGAACTAGCAGGAAGGCTAAAGGAACAAATAGAGAGAAGATGGAAATTACAGGTCAGTGAAACGGTATAGGAGCCATGGGTGAGTAGATGGAATCTAACATGTTTGGCATTGAAGCTAGAGAGAGGGGGGCATGGAACTAACAGAGACATTACGGGAGCTAAGAAAGAGAAGAGTGAAACTAGCAGTCACGATATGGGTGTTAAAACAAAGGGGATGGATACGAACACAGATGATGTGAAAGCTAAGAGAGATGGAATGTATACTAATAGATAAGGTAAGGGAGTTAAGAAAACGGGGATGGACACTAAAAGACTTAGTACTGAAGCTAAGATGGATGGAATTGATACTAACAAAAAGGGGGGGCATGGGCCCCCACATGCCCCCTCATTATGATTTTACCCCCCCCCCCAGTCAGATCCAGTACTAAAAAAAAAATACTAAAAAAAAATACAGGTAATACAATAAGGAAGATGACCAGGAAAGACCACTAATATGATTTGTCCCTACAATCACAAAATAAATAGATTTGGAAATGTTAATTGAGAGGCATTATGATAGAAAGAGGTTTTCCCTGTTTCGCCCATTATGGTCAGCCACTGTAGGTGGTGGCATCATCAGATTTCTTAGTCAGTGTATGGTCCTGGGCATATATTTGTTTTCAGAATCAAGACACTTTATTAAATATAAACTGGACTGAATTAAGAGCTCCTCCAAATTTTAAGGTAAAAGTATTCATCAAAATTCACTGTTAAACATTTTTGGGAATCTTTGAATCAGTAATTGAATGATGCATTAAAGAAAAAAAAAACTATCCTGAAATTTAATTTTTTTGTATCAATCAAAATGCTAAATGCTCAGAGCTTCTGGGGGCTTCGCCTCCTGGGCCCCCACTGGGGCTTTGCCCCTGGATCCCACCAGGGGACCTAAGGCGGACCCCTGGACCCCACCCGATTTTGCTTGGGCTTAGCGCTCCGTGCAAATACATATTTGCCCCCCCAACATTTTCCCTTGCCCTCCATTTGCCCCCCCCACTTTGAAAATCCTGGTGCCGTCACTGCTAACAAATATGATACGGCAGCTAAGACAAAGAGAATGAAAACTAACAGAGATGGTATGGGAGCTACGAGAGAGAATATGGGGCCTTATAAAGAGAGAATGTGAGTAATAAAGGTGAAATGCAAGCAATGGTATTAGCAAAGAGGGAAAAAGAAAAATTGTTAGGGGGGCTAATAACCTAGGCGACTGCCTAGAACCTTCTAATCAGTTTATTGTTGTACTCGTGTGTATCATATTCTCATGGATGTAATGTAATATAACCTGATAATTAAAAGATGTATATAATTTACAATATTGCAGTATAATATGTATAATATATCACTGAAAAGGTGCTACTAAATCTTCTATTCCATCTAGCATGTCCCTGACTGTTACCCTTTTCCGTGCAGCAGCCAAGGAGCGAGACCACGTTAGGGTGTCTAGCGAGGCTCTTGAGAACTTTCAGCTCTTGCAGGAGGTCTCGTCTTTCCCTATCCCCAGCAGACTCCTTCAGTGTCTTGGCCGCCACCACCATGGACCGCTGCCCAGCCAGACCCATTGCCTCGCACCGCCACACCTGCGGTGTAAAGAAGTCCTCTTTGTATGTCGCCTTGTTTGGCGTTCACTTTCGTTATTATTACTTATTTTTAAAGATGTATTTTTCATTTTATTTTTACCACTACCAGATGATTTTATTCAGCTTAGAAGGGCCTTCATTTAATAAACGGATTAATGAAGGCTGTACCTAACTCCTCCAGTTCTTAAAGGCTATCCTAAAGTAACAAACAGCGTCTGGAGATAGCGAGAGCAAAACTAAAAATTCGTCATTGGACAGCAAGGGTTATGTCCACAGTAATTTACAGTAGAATTACCTGTCACAGTTCCATTGCGACCTACATACAGTATTAAGCTGATTTGCCATTTCATCCTATGTGCAGTACCAGATGTATAAATAAAATCCGATATTTTGGAAGATATCACCTACCGAAAACTTACTTTGTATGAGTTCTCGATTCTTATTTTTTTTCAAGGGGGGATGGGGAGCAGGGTGCAAAACATGGAGACGTGAATAGGTATTGTCAAGTTGCTGAAAACTGTGATACAGGGCGTGATAAGTTACTGAAGACAGTTATAAAACGTGAAAAAGTATTGATAGTTACTGAAAACAACTGTACAAGACGTGAACAGGTATTGTAAGTTAGGACACCATGAGACGCCCATCATTCACAGAATTTTACTACTTCTATTGTAATCAAAGGTCATGGATGCCAGATGTCTCCACAAGTGTTCAGGGAATCATAAACTTCTCTGTACAGCATAAGACTGCATCATAATAGAAAAACAAAATCCGGATTCAACTACCATGTAGGGACAGACTAAAACTTTAAAAGCAAACCATCAGAGAGGTGCTAATGCAAAGACCAGGCCTTGGAAATTCAACAGAACTGGATAGTCCTCATATGCTTGCTCCAAATTCTTTTCTCCTCACCAGCCTTTTCCCTCCCACCGGCCACTCTTCCCTTCACTCACCTGTCCGAAGCAGCCCTCCCCAAGGATGCTCATCACTCTGAGGCGGTGTCGCGGAAACTCCCAGGCATCTGTGGTGCTGGGGGCCACCTCGCTCACACGCCGCTGCTGAAACAACCCCACATACACACCATCATACACACTCCTCTCACAGCATCTCCTTTTGTACTGATTGAGAATCATTATGCAATTACTTTTTTTTAATTTCTTAGAGCCAAGAATTATACACAATAAAAAAAATAATACAATCCATCCAAATACAGGTTATACTCACAGTCTTACTATCCCTGAGACCATCTTCATATTTGTTGCTGTATGCACTACGTCGCCAGAGGGCAGCAAGGCTTAGAATGCTGCTGCCTCGCCTCTGGCTTCTCTCCCTTCGCTCGCTGCCTCCCTCAGTTCTGATCTCCGTGGCTGCAGCCTCCTCACCCTTCTCGTTGTACACCACAGAAGCCTTCTGTGTTGCAGTCATAACACATCAGCAAACACTGTCTTCTCTGGTTCAGAGGATTTACATTATCTACACGTAGTTAATTTTATCATATATCCAGAATCAATCTCGGTCAATTAAAATTATTACTTTATTACTGTCAGAGCAGGTAGTGTATGAAGGAACAGGATGTGACTAACTTTGATGCTAGAGTTGATGCGTCGGTAGCGGCGGAAGCAACAATACAGGAGCACCAACAGCGGTGACAGTCCTGCAACCACCACGATGGGGATCACCGTCAGGTTGACATCGGACTCCTGTGGCGGGGTGGGTGTTGTAGGAACACCCGCCCCCGCCTCATCACCACTGCTGCCGCCCACCACGCGCAGGTCCTGCCGGTTGTTGCCCCCGCCGGATGGAAAGGCGGGACGGGGACGGGGCGGGATGAAGGTGACTGTAACTGGTGGTGATGGTGCAGGTGTAGGAGGCAGCACCCTGACCACCACTGGCTCGGACACGCCACCGTGAGGGCTGTCCACTCTCACCGTCACATTGTAGTTCCCCACCTACACCAAAACACATATTACTCTACATCATCATTCGCAGCCCACCCGAGCCCACTGTATAAAACTTCTTTCATTAAATAATACAGTGGCTCAGATATCTATTTGTGTGTGTGTGTGTGCTTCAGGCGAGTGATACAGCATAAAGACAAATTGGAATGGAACGAAATTCAGGATTATAAATTCCAGTATCACAGCATTTGAATCCATGTGTAAGTCCTCAGCACAAATACCAATGATGAGAAAATTAAAGGCTATATAATTATATAAATGTTATCCCTTAACAGTAACATCATCTACAAATGCCATGATGAAGTAAGACGATCAATGTATTTTCAGAGTCAAACAGAGCAAATGACACAATGAGCCATTTTCTCGTCAGCTTAGGAGAATTCGTTGTACAGAGAGAGAGAGAGCGACAAGGGGGGGGGAGGCATTTGGCGCCGACTATACCTTGCCGGTGAGTGGTGCGACGACGGTGACTTGTCCTGAGGCCTGGTCGAGACGTAGTAGATGTGCTGGGTCGAGCAGTGTTAGGTTGTATCCGGCGCCAGACAGGTCCCTCACGTCAACCCTGCTTACCACTGTACCCACACCCGCGTCACTCGTCACCGCCCACGGCCTGTTCATGAACAGCACGGGAGGCCCAGCTGGAGGGGAAAGGAGACGCATCGATGCAGGCAGATACCACCAGAAAACACTACCATATTCCAGGAGTTAAGTAGGAGGATGGGGATGACAATAGATGTGGTGAAAGTTATATTTGCATTAGGATGGAAATGACGTCTGTTCCCTATATTATTTGCGTAGGGCAGTGAGTTCCTTGGTCATCTACTGTCAGTGGATAATGGAGGTTCCAGAGGAGATAGGTGCAGCGAGTCCAGATTCTCTCATTTTTTTTTATCTATAGCCATTTTTCCCCGGCAAAAGTATACACAGTTCACAGTCATATAATGAAAAACAGCAATGCGATTAAATAATCTTTATTGTACGGATATGATCCTATTGATGAGGCTTTGTATTTTATTACTACTATATTCAACATGCAAGACTGTCGTAAATGAGTAAAAAAAAAAAAAGTTAGGAACTCCCATTTATCCGCTTCACTTCGATGATGTACAGTACTTTCTTATCTTATATTCCCTATCTGTATATGATTTAATTCAGCTTTGGAAGACCCTGTAGTAGTGAAAGGGTTAATTAAGGCTATAGCTAATACCCCCACTTCAAAGTTCTCCCTTAATACGAACAAAATCGCCTGGTGATTGCAACAATAGACTATAATAGACACCATCAGAGTGAAGGCGATAATAACACGGCTGTAAGTTACTAGGTCAGCAATTTTCACTGGGTAAACTTACTGTTTGAGTAAGATCTACTACAGAAGAAGAAGAAGAAGAGGAAAAAAAGCATTTAACATGTTGGACAACTATGATGAAAATAACAATACCTGTACTATGGTGTAAATTATGTGCTTTATTTGGATGGGGCAATAAGTTCCTTGGTCAACTAATGGTGGTGGGTGAACTTACGGGAGTCAGGTATGGGTGGTGGTGGTAGTGGTGGTAAGTTGAGTGCCGGCACTTGGGGGTGACGACCAAACCCTCCGGGCAGTTCCATCAGTCCGCCTGGCTGCCCAAAACCAGGGGGTAAAGGGGGGCCGGAGGTCTCTGAGGTATCACTGTCCACCAGGCCTGGCTTCTCCACCAAGACCATTACTTCTGTGGTGGTTGCTGTGTGCCCATCATCCAACTGCACGCCAACCATGTACCCCGTTTTGCTCTCACCTGCCTGTATGGCGGAGTCAGAAGATGGATGTGTATGATAAGTGACTATGAAAAAAAGAAAAAAAAAGAGAGGGAGAGAGATCAGTGGGAGCTGATGAGGCTCGGGAACTGGCAGAGGATCGGGTTGGCTGGATGAAATATGTACAGAGGAACACAAGGTACGGGTTTGACACTGCCCCCCCCCCCCTTTTTTTTTTTTAACTAAACGGTAAGTGAACTGACTCTATCCGAGAGGAGTGCACCTATCAAGAAAAATGAACGTCCTTCCCCACCCCCCAAAAAGGTAGATTGTTAAGTCTGTGAGGCAGAGCCAGGATTCTGAGAGGTTGAATGATTTGAGAATGATTATGTTGCCTATTTCACTCGATATACTGTTGACAGAAATTCTTCCAGTTACGTATTTTCTCTTGTCTTGTTTCTAGATGCCCCTTCACCTCATCTTTAGGTAGGAAAAAGTTGATGATGATCATGATGATGATCATGATCATGATGCACAATACATAATTTGAAGAGGTGCTGTACTAAAGTGATTAAACCATGCACTTAGCACCATGCCCCTTCCATGGCTTTCAGTATGACTGATTAACTAAAAGACTTCGTCATCTTGCACGACAGAGTTTAGTTCTGAAAACTGTAATGTTGGATTAAAGACTGAACTTCAAGGGTGTGAAGGAATGGACATAAACTACCCTACCTGGACCCAGAGAGGTCTGAATGGACCTCAGTTTTGAAAACTGTGATGTTGGATCAAAGATTAAACGTCAAGGGTGTGAAGGAATGGACATAAACTTACCTACTTGGACCCGGAGAGGTCTGAATGGACCTCAGTGGACTCATCGACACTTCACTTGATCTACATGAGCCTGAATAGATCTGAAATTACCCGAACTTAACTGACTTGAAGCTCCCGAAAAAAGTAGGGGAAAAAAAAACATTCACACCCTTACTACTGGACTTGAGTTCGTCTATCTTTACTCTGGAGTTGGTGGTTGTTCTTTTGCACCTAACTTTCCGTAACTCAGTGGCACGGTAAGACAATGCTTTGACTATTTTTCAAAACTCAGCGGTGCAGTAAGACAATACTCTCACTGTTTTCGTAACTCAAAGGCATAGTAAGAAAATACTTTGCCTATTTCCCGTAACTCAGTGGAAGAATAAGACAACAGTTTGACCATTTCTCGTACTCAGTGGCAAAGTAAGACTCAACATCCTTTCTACATCACTTTTTCATGACTAACAACATATTACAGTGTTAGCCATCTGTTACAGCTCAGCATTAAGATAATGGGTTAGCAGTATTAGGCGAGATTAAAGTGGACGGAGGATACCCGGGTAATAATTTAAAGCAATTCTGAATGTTCTTTTTCTTAATGTTTCACGTCATATTGAAGATAGATGCCTGGGGAACTTTTTTATATAACTCCTTTAGAACGATGACATTTATCATTATACCTTTGCTTTCCTCTAGGCACCTTTACTCGGCCTCCACGACACTTCTTGTCACTCTGGAAGGTTTATGCATAGCTTTTAGTAATCTGTTCAGTAAAAGAGAGGCCATTCCTAGGTCGAAGAACATCATTTGGAGATAGCACGAATATAATAAAAAATAAGTCATTGGTCTGGCGTGGTTATAAGACCTCATCGCAGTGAAGAGATTAAGTATCGCACAATAGTCATATTAGATCAGGTGACACACATAAATGATACACAGAATGAAAAGATGTAAATGAGTAAGTGTTGGCTCTCTCTCTCTCTCTCTCTCTCTCTCTCTCTCTCTCTCTCTCTCTCTCTCTCTCTCTCTCTCTCTCTCACTAACCAGGCCTGTTAATTTCTTAGCGATGACGACCCTGTTGTATGAGTCGATGGTAAGGTAGTGATGTATGACGTCGGAAGGTCGGCGGGGTACTAGTGTGAACGTAATAACGTCGTGCTCGTTGTCGAAGGCCCTCAAGTTTTCGACCACCGACCCCACAGGCTCGTCCTCCCCCACGATCCATTTCTTGCTTGACTTCAGAAGTGGTGGCGAGTTGTTGCCCACCACACCTGTACGGGGAGTAAGAAAGAATGGGTTAAGAGCTGGTCAAAACGAGGGTCAAGAGCGCACACAGGAAGAGGCCACGGGTAGGGGGTCAAGAGGGATCACAGGGAGGAGTCAAGACGTCACAAGGAGTGGTCGAGGTCGAGGAGTCACAAGGAGGATTTAAGACAGCTCACAGAAAGGGGTCAAGAGGGGTCACAGGGAGAGGGTCTGGGTGAAGAATGACAGAGTGGACAGGTACACGTTAACTGAGTACAAAAATAGGAGGAAGCACAAGAAACAACCCAAGTTCTTTATTTTTCTAACTTTTCTACCTACTCATAGTCTCAAGTTTTTTACTTCTCTATCCTTTCGGACTCCATAGAAATTTAAGCTCTTTATTTATATCACCCCTCAAAGTACACATAGCCCATCTTCAGAGAGCACCTTAGAGAGAGATAATGAACTTAAGCTCATAGCTCTGTTTCCCTATTTTATCCACATGCTCTATTAATCAGTCAGTTTTGAGTACTATGTCAGGAGGAATAACTATACTGGCATACATCGCACCAAATGCCTATGAATGCTGTGACAAGTGGATATCTGGTTTGGCAACAACCTCACCTACTACCTATCATTGCCATGACAGAGTGGACAATAACACAGACAAACATTGTATCCAGTATCTATCAGTGCTATGACAGAGTGGGTAACAACACTGGCAAATATCGCACCTAGTACCTAACATTGCTATTAGAGAGTGGATAACTACATCGGCAACATCTAACCCGGCACCTATGATCGTTTCAAAGAAGACATAACTGCATTCTCGGACCAGTAAAATTGTGAACCATTATTTACGAAGGTATCGCAATACATGTGCCGGTATAGCATTATTTGTGCAGGCGTAGAATTGTTTGTGTGGTTACTGTATTAAGTGTGCGAGTATTCCATTCTTTCTGTGGACATGGCATTATTTGTGTGAAGGTACAGCAATATGGGTATGGGTCTAGCATTATTTGTGATAGAACAGAATTATTTGTGACGGTACAGCAATATGTGTATGGGTATAGCATTATTTGTGCAGGAACAAACTTACTTGTGAAGTTCCAGCAACAGTTGATCTAAGTACGTCTAATCTCGTGACACAACCGACAGACCATGCAGCTTCTCTCGCCATCGTCACCCAAACAAACATGGAAATTCTAGTGAAGTGACAGTTCTTAAAATGTGTGTGAGGATGACTGTGGGAGGTGAGCCGAGAAGACCAGTATGTTAATAAGGCAGCCATGGGAACAATGGAAGGAAGAGCGGGAAGCAGCAAACAACAGTTACTCAGTTTTTTCTTCATCGCGTCTGCGTTTTCCCTGTTAAATAAAACATAACTTTCCAGTATAAAAGTTTCATTAACTGCTTCAGTCAGAGGACATATTTTTCGTTATGTCCTTGTTACCAGAAGACGATTATGAAGACTTTTCGAATTGAACTCCTGCATTACTTGGATGTTCTACTAAAACTAGTAAAGTTGTATAATAAAGGCAAGAATATATTGAAAATGACGTCCTCTAGCTGCAGTTAACTTTAGTTCAAAAGCGCATTGCTAAGGTAACAAGTATTTAGCTACAAAGCAGGAATTCTACTCGTGTTAGCTGCATGTGTGGGGATGAAATTTCTGTTGCATGTCATTCACAGTCGACATCATCTGCTGTGTCTGCGGGCCGAGGAAGCCTTCACAGATACGCTGCCAGCGGCGTGCCACTAGTCCAATCCAGTACACCTGTCACTCGGGTTTTTGTTGTGGGGACATAAAGAGCAGAAGAGTTTTGTCCTGCTGACAGTACGTAAGCGAGAATGGGCTTTGACATACTGGTAGCCTACTCCTCAATGGTTTTATACACTTGTTGTATTAACAGTCATCTGCATTGCTCACATACGCAGCAGTCTTCAAAAGTAATACCACCAAGGGTCTATAATGGTTAATCTTCATTAAATGTTACGGAATACGGTAGCCTAGGTTTGGGCCAATACAACTCGAAGTGTAGGGACTGGCTGCTTACAAAACTATGCTACTGACTCCATGTAAAAAAAAGTATATATTTTAGAGGAGAGGTTCCTTGGCATCTTCACCACAAAGGCGTCAGTCATCCAGTTACATGATGCATGATGACTGGAAAAGAGATTGGTGGATTTTCTTTAATACTTACAGCCTCAAGTCTACCTATGATCTCGGGAGTCTAAAAGGGGGATGTCAAGCTTACCTGCATACGAACTTATGCGACAGCCATATTGAAAGGAAGAAATGTCAGTACGAACTTAACTGCGTACCATTATGATGTCCACAACCTTACCATAAGAGACGCCAGTAAACATGACAGTCATAATAATTCATTGTACCTTAATTTCAGTGTCATGGATTGTTCAGGGAAAAATTGTACCGCACCTACTCATGAAAAATTTATTCTGATGTTGAAAAAGTTTAATGAAAAGGGTATGGAAGTGGGGCGACGTTTTTTTTTTTTTTAAAAAAAAAAAAAAAAACTATATGTGAATAGAAGAATCTAAGTTGTCGGTGATGTTCCATGTCCAGCCTCAAAAACAGTTCGTACCCGCTGACGCTACATAACTGTGCCGTTTTTGTAGCCTCGTGCGTAAACGAGTGGCCGTGATCCTGTTCATGGGGACCTGTGTACCGGCTACCCAGCACACGTGTGTGTGTGTGTGTGTGTGTGTCTGTGTGTGTCTGTGCTTGGGGAGGGAGGAGCGGGGTTCTCCTTTCACAAGGTGCAGGGGAGGCAGCGCTCTATTTGCTTTCAACTTTACCCAAGTGTACGCTTTTTTTACCAGTGAAGTCTTGTGACGTAGAACTTACGTTTTATTTCTGCTACTTCCAGGCTATTTTACTCAGCTTGGGAGTGACATTTAACTGAAGGAGGTAGAAATAGCATTCATCCATCCCTTCACAACGGTAAGTTCCCCTAGGCTGAATAAAATCGTCTGGAGGTAGGAAGAATAAACTAATACGTCAGCAGAGTGAAGGGGTTAAAATCTTGTAAATTAACAAGTGACGAGTCTTTTGTTAACACTGAAATTTCGCTTGGATAAATTTCTGGCTTCCTTGATTAAACGTGCATTCATGGCTGAATAATATGCAAATTCATCTACCTGATCTCCCTCTGTTGCAGGTCATGGAGACTGTATAGCAATGCAATATTGTTACTGAATAACAGTGCTTTTCCTTTGCAGATAAGGTAGTGCAGAATATAGTTTTTTTCTCTTCATTGTTTTCATGAAATTTCGGTGGCCTTTTTTTAACCGCTTGATAGTCCTTCCCACTTTTCCTGCCGAATTTGGCTGGAAAACTTGGTGATCGGGAGGGGTGGGAGCCTCCCTTCGTTGCTATCCTTATCTTCAGTTCATAGAATTACATATCATAGTCATTGCCTTTTCTACAACTAGGGATCGTTGCTATTTGCATTCCTTTGTACTCCTTGTGAGAGAGAAAGGGGGGAGACTCTGACAATAGCAAGACAAGGTTATGCTCGGCTCAAAGTGACCTCGAGAGAAAATGCAAGGTCGCGAGGCCAGTGCTGTGTTGCGGTAGGGGCAGGGCCGGGGAAGGGAAACTAACGGCACTTTCTCTTCACACCCTCTCTTGCTTCTCTCCTCTTTCGCTCCCTCCAAATGACTCTACCGGCCGTATGTTTTCAGTTCGATGACGTACTTATTTTTTCCTTGCTGCTACCAGGCGATTAATAGTAAAGGTTACATTATAAAAGCTATAATTTCCCCCTCCAATCAGAAAACGCTCTCCTTTGCTGAATAGAACTGTGTAAAGATACCAAGAATAAATTACAAAATTCATCGTTGAACTGGAGGAGTTAATAATTTGCACGTCATTGATACATTCAAAAGTCGTGATTTTCGGAAGAGTTGACTAAGTACTAATCACTGCTCACCATCACCATCTACCCTCTTCCACACCAACAGATTGCATGCAGGGAAAGGGACTGAAAACAGAAATGGGAAAATGTTCTTAAGAGCAAGAGAACATTCAAACAGAGTTTCCACTAAAAAGGGCCAAACATCCATTAACTTATCATTCAAGCCAAAATTCTAGACGCCATTCACAAGCCAAGCATTCCACACAAAACTGTTATTCCTAAAGCCAGTGCCGACTGCCAGGATAACGGACGCCTTCTCTTGGTGGCACCAGTATAACGTCGACACCACTGCCCAGCAGCCCCGGTTATACAAACGTCCCTCACCTCCCTCCCTATGCCCAAAAGAAATATGGTGAACTATAGGAGGAGTGCAGCTTCAGCTTGCAGTCCACCGGGTTTACTTTCTGATGAGACTGAGGTTGCAGCTACTACTACCACTGCTGCTGCTTCTATTACTACTACTACTACTACTGCTACTGCTGCTGCTGCTGCTGCTACTGATTACACTAAAAAATTATGACATTTTCTAGTGCATGCACTATAAATTTAAGATATTTTCTGGACGTTGCCGTTTTGATCGCATGTACTTTTAAAGCATCCTGATGCCTGTATCTTTATTACTATGTGATTAGACCAAATTTATTATCATATTGACATGAGCCAGAAAGCACAGTTTACGGTAAATACCAGTGCCACGTAGCTCTCCCTCACTCCAACCCCATCTAAACCCCCCTCCCATCATTACCTCCATCAAGGCGGTGTCTCTGCCCGCTTTCTAAAACACACACACACACNTCTCTCTCTCTCTCTCTCTCTCTCTCTCTCTCTCTCTCTCTCTCTCTCTCTCTCTCGGTTCTTTCACCTCCACCTGTTCGGAATATTCATTTTTAAAAATCCATTTGAAAGTTGCGGTGCGGTTGTCACGTTCTCGCTGACGTGTTTCTCTGGCTTATTTTCTCCTCTTTTACCAAGCACGTTCTAGTTTCGCACGTTTCGCTCCTTTATTCCTTCTATTGTAATATCAGTTTCATTTAATTCTGACTTTCCTGTGTTCTTCATAATATATGTTCTAGTTTCGCGTGTTTCGCTTCTTGATAATAGGTAATGAATACTGATATATATAGTCTGTTTGGCGATAGCGTAAGAGGAGGTGGAGCAGGTAATAAGGGTGGATGAGGGGGACTTGAACTGATAACGATTAGACGATTAGTGGCGATGGAGGAAGGGAGGTTGAGAAGGTAAGAGGGTAAGTGATCAAGTAGCCGTACTCTCCTAGGTAAAAGTACCCCCCAAACACATCTTATTTGCGAGTTTATTTCGGTATCTGGTACTTTAATATATGAGGTTCCATTCTTCAGCTGTACATAAGGTCGAGAGTGGCTTGCCTTCTCCCTTCCAAACCAACTGGTTAATTTGGGAAATCGTGTACCAGAGAAGCCTACTCGCCAGCCATGACTAACCAATGAGAGTGCTGCTGACAAGCCTCTCTGTTTACACCCGCACGCTCAGCCAATCACAGCCGTCCTAGCACTTGCTTTTGGTTCAGTCACGCCATCCTCCTTCCACGTGAGTGTATTGCAACTGGATTACATACATTTTTACGTGGATTTACTGTGATAAAACAATCAATAATGGAGTCTAGCACATCAGGATGTGAAGACGAGTGTGTAGTGAAGCCAAGGAAACGGCAAAGGAGGCCTGACACATGGAAACAAAATGTAGTGCAGAAAAGGGACAGGGTGAGGCCTATGTTAGCCCTTCTATGAGGAAATATTCGCAACACAGCAGCAACTGCAAGGTGGGGACGTCGCTAGGGACATGGAGTCTGACCCAGATGACCTCTTGGACTACTAGCTCTCTCCATTACTCAACCCTCATAAGCATAATGGCCTTGGATTGGTGAGTGTTCCTAGAATAAATGCTGTGCTAAAAATTTCATGTTTATGTCTTTATTACATTATGTCTTTATTAAAACTGAAAGGCTCGTCTATAAGTACCGGTACGGTATTTCTTAATTTTCTATCTATATCTGTCTATTGCCAGACGCTTCAATCCCTTACGGGGTGGCCACAAACAAATCGCCTCCCGTCGCCGTGTCCCCCACCATTTCTTAATTTCGATTTATAAAAATTCGCTAAAAATCAACTAATAGGATTAAGGGGAAAAAACATAATTTATTGCTTTCACCTAAGAGGTTTATTTGGTAACATAATGTTGAGCTTATGCAAATGTTTTCTATGGGTAGAGAAAATAGGTATAACTTTAATTTCTGATATAATATGAATTTCGTTTTTTTATATTTTTTTTTAAGAGTATGACTAATTAGAACTCGCCCAGAGCAATAATTTGGTGTATCATACTCATTTCAGTCAAAATGTGTCGGTAATTATTGCAAGACTGTAAACATTAATTATTCTAATTAGCTATCATGGCATGTTAGCTCCTTCTCCGCTGGCGACCTCATATTTTGTATGTTATTATTGCATCGTTGGTATAAAAATATATCAGCAAAATACAAGATAATAAAACCCTGAGACAGGTAAAAATAAACTGTTGTTATAGAGATACTAGAGTCTCTCTAGCTTAAAGAAAAAATCATAATTAGTGGCGACGACGGAATAGGAGACGAGAAAATATGAAGAAGATGGGTGAGGAGGAACCACGAGCAGATAACAAGGGACTGATATGGGATGACAGTGGAAGCTGCGGAGGTGGCGGCGAGAAGACTGTTAGCATGGACCTTGAGCAACCCACGTCCCCCCTCCCCCCAGTCACCCAACACAGCGTTACCTCAGTGGCTGTGCCCCCCTCCCCCCTCTAGTCACTTCCTCATTCATAACACAGTGGCCCGGGGGTGAACGACTTGGCCTCTTTCCTACACAATGACCCTCAGTTGCTTCCGTGCATGGTTATCACTGCAGTAGCAAGTAATACTATTACTAACAAAACACGCATGATCATCACTATAATAATAATAATAATTGTAATTGTTACGATATTTTGACTGGTGACTTGGTAGTATAATGATACAACTCTGGTCAGAGGAAGCCTTGTACTAACTAATGTGTCACGATTCGAGTCAAAGAGGTCTTCGGTCTGTGAACTTCTGGCAGGATGGTGGGGTTGTCTCCTATTATAGCTTCAGCGATCTGGCTTGCCGTAGCCAAGCCCTGAGCCCTCCCTTACCATGGGCCCTTCGAGGCCCGCAAAACTGTTATAGGAGATTAGCTGTTACCGCTTTATCGTAGTATGATTATTCTTACTGCGTAGTTGTGATATAAGACAGGTGTGAACACTTGAGACCAGGATAAAGGATCAGGACCGATGATAAACGGTGGAGAGAGAGAGAGAGAGAGAGAGAGAGAGATTTTTTAATGCAAGGAAGAAGGAACCAAAGGCCACAGGCCTGCATACTGTTCCTGCGACTGCTGTTTCAAGTCAGTATTCTTGTCAGGACACTTTTACCAATAACCACGGTTAATAAGAAGGCTGATTTAAAATGAGTCTTCTTTGCATGTTCATCGTTAAGAATGGCTTGCCATCATTAATAAGAAGCACATTCAGTCAAAATGGATGCACCCAAATCGCAGGGACTGAGGCGGGGTGGGCGCGTGACAGTAAAGGGAGGGGCGGGGGGCGGGGGGGGGGGGGGGGGGGTGCGACTAGTTGACCTTCAGCCCTCGTCGTTAGTCATATTGCTGACCGAAAAGCATCACGATCGCGATAACTTCGTTAACGCACCTAGTGCATCGTTGGAAAACTGTTTTAAAGCCCAATAAATAATTCTGAGTGTACCAACTACTACATGTGTGGGAGTAATTATTATAGACAACAATGCCACTCAAGATTCAGCTGCTGTGAACCTCAAAAACACAAGGTACCACAGACTAGATGGTTCCATGGACAACCCCAGAATTATACCTTGGCTGATGGTTTTGGTAACTTAAATGAAGGTACATTTATTGAAGGTAAACACAACTCAGTCACATCGTCATGTAGCCACAAGTCCAGACGGAGCTCACGGTAACCTGACAAGTAGGACTGGAAGGTAAAACTGTGGTTAGGACACACACACACACACACACACACACACACACACACACACACACACACACACACACACACACACACACACACACACACACACACACACAAACAACCAGATCACAGTCATGAAGAGCAAAATATCCTAATCAATGAAGGTACCGGTACACGAAGCAATGCAGGCCACGAAGCTATTACATTACTTTTCAAACTACCTCACAGTTTCGAAGCAAACATATTACACACACACACACACACACACA
>JAGKTI010000543.1:92853-128896 GCA_018397915.1 Birgus latro | reverse complement strand
CTTTTTTAAGAGTATTATGACTGATACTTGATTTAAGTATTATTCCAGTGTTTACTGTTACTGCCAGAACATTAAGAAGGCCTCCTTAATAATTAAAATAATTTGGTATCGCTGCCACCACCCAGCAGTTGCCGGGAAAAAAAAGTATTAATGATATTAGTCCCGTACGATGGAAGAAGGACAACGGGCCTATGGCAATAACAGGGTAGCGTGAGAATTCTATAGGAGAGCGTGGTTCTTTAGATGAAACATGCCTTGTGGGCCACTCAGTCTATACGTATACTATCCCATAGGATTATAACAAATACATTCTATTAAAATTTACTTATCTATATTGTTGACCTTAAATTACACAGAATAAATATCAAGCAAGATTTAATTACTGGACCTTAATAAATCAATTGTCTCCGATACACCAGAATACTTGAGAGAGAATGGAAGCTATATTCCACAGTTTATAAAACACCTGACCCGCCTAACGCGATACATAATTCGCTCAACCCGACTGCATCATAGAAAACTTCTTCAACAGGGGAAACTCCCATAAACCACGGTCTCACACGGACTCATAGTGATACCCAGTGACAACGTGTTACACTGTTTACTCCATTTCTAAAGAAATCATCCCTATTTTACCTGGGTTACACCACATATCATATCTAGGAAAAAATATACATAAACCAAGAATAACACAGAATGCAATCTCAGCACACCCAGTGCACCACATGGCAAGGCTTCACACACACTCCGCCTCACTCGCACTTATAACCAATATATTAAATTTTATAAATAAGCTTACTAAGTGGACCAACCGACTTTGTACTGTGCATTGGAAATAGACTAAGTGAAAATTAGTGTAAAGGGCTTTCGGGCACTGGTCGTTGTGACTCGATACAATGGCCATGGCCGGCGCTGACTCCATGACCCAGCGTCACTTGACGTTCAACCTGGAACGAACGTCCACACACCACAATGTCTTACTGGAGAGTCTTAAGATATTGATAATATGATCAGATATCTTACTTTAATACAGTTATAACGACAACTAATTATGATGACTGATAAGGGAGAAATACTGTGAATACTCGGACATTACCTGGAACGAACGTCCACACACACCGGGGTCTTACTGGAGAGTGGCGGTTCGTGGGCACGAGGGAGCCCGCGCCCGCTAGCACCCGCTCCGTTTTCTCTATCCGGTTCTGACTTCAAACAATTACGTTACAGTCCATATCATCGCACAAGAATTTGCAAAAAAAAAAAAAAAATGTACGCATTACTCTACTTATAAAAATATGACTTATGATGATTTAAATTTTGTGGCAATGACATAGGTCTAACAATTTAACATACAATGCCTGAAATCACGGTTTGATACAATTTCTCTTTGTTCCGCCCGCAGCACTAATCAACAACTGAAGTCTGTGCCAAATAAATTAATTTTTGTGGTCATCTATGACAATAATCAATAGTCTGGCTTTACTTAAGTTCTTAGACAACGTTATTTAGTAGAACAATACAGCAAACACCAGCCCAAGTACAAAATTCTGAATTCTAGGTGTAAATATGACTCTTCGCCAATATAAGTTCCAAATTAACTTTCTGTGCCACTCTATCGAAATCAGATGCTCCTGTGCCCATCTCCTTGACCAGTTGCTTCTACTAAAATCAAGCCCAAACTATGAATTACAAAGTCCACTTCACACTTTACAACATCTTAACACGGTCCAGAATGCACACTTATCACGTACATAACCTAATGTAAATTACATACATCATATACTTACACTATACTTATACTAACTTAAATTACTCTTATACTACTTATATGCTAGAAAAATGGCATTACAGTATTCCTGTGTTCTAATTACTTTTTCTTGTTTGAAGGTTAATTTTATTTTATGTATATTAAGGGTAGTAATATAGTTAATTAAATTTATCTTATGTGTTTGAACTAAATTCCTCTGGGAAGTTGATTGTGAGATCGAGTGGCCCGCAAGGTATGTTACTATCTATAAAATTCACGCTTTCAAATTTTCTCACGCTACCCTGATTACTGTTCCTAGGCCTCATTGTCCCATCTTTCACTGTACGGGACTAATAACTTCTTTCCTGGCAATCGCTGGGTGGTGGCAGCATACCAAATTAATTCCACTACTACCTGTTGGTAATTCTTCCTAGTGGTAATCAGTTAACGAGGTCTTCTTTAACAATTCTAGGATTTCTTCCTCAGTAGTATTCAGTAATCAGTAAACATCAAATAAACTCATATAGTCAAAGTTCTAACCATTACACTGGTGTTAAAGCGGTGGAATATTTAGATGGATTATATTCATTATAAGGGAACCCAAAATTTTCTCCCTTACACGATGTACTGCACAATAGCATTTTTCATTATCGTACATTTTGTGCAATAATTTTACGATTCCTTCAAAAAGAAATATAAAGAGAGAGAAAGAGAGAATGGCTGAAGATCAGATTCATATCATTTTAATATTCACTAGCTTCATATCAAGCTCTCAGGAAAGGAATGATAATAAAGCATAACATCGTCATAGCAAATCTTATTCTACTTAACATCGGAGGGGTCCTCACTATATTATCTTAATGATAGACTGTATGTGCTTTCTGGGGGAGGGTAAGGAATAAGAATCTAAGGATAAAAGCCAGCAAAGATGTTTTTCCCCCAATAAATAAAAATATAAAGCCAAATTCAAGATCAATTTATTTTCCAGTTTCTTAGACGTTATAATGTATGCTACTGACGTCAACTACATTGATGCTGAAAAGGCTTGTAATTTTAAGGGTAATTTAAGCATAATTTAAGTTAGTATAAGTGTAGTATAAGTTAGTGTAAGTGTAATGCAAGTGTAACCTTGAGTCCCTAAATATGTTTTGTCTGCACAATGTAGTGGTTAACCATTGAAGACCATATTCAGGTTTGATCCCTGTTAGTATTCATTGTGTGAGTGAGACTATTGATAGAGGAACCGAATTGGGCAACTATGTAAATGTGATTAATTTTGTGAATAGCGATCAGCCGATATCCACCAAAATGCGCATAACATTGTAAAGTTTAGCAAGAGTTAACAATCGCGAATCTTTGTCTTCGTATTTTGAATTCGAAATATGTAAGTCAGTGTTAATTATATCTCCTATTTGTACTATGTAGTAGTAAATTAACGTTTATCTAAATTCTAATTTTCGACAATCATCATTAATAATCGCGAAATTTGCATTTTTGGCCTTGACTCGCTAAGTCACGTAACATCGACAACTGCGAGCGTAGCAACAAGTTGTTCAAGTACTCATTCGTTTAGGCTTAAGTGTAATTGTAAGTCCTGTACGCTTATTACAAAATTGTAAGCATCGTAAGTCAACCCATCCGTGTGGGCCGAGTGTAAACATATCTATCATATCCCTTGGTAGCAGGTGTAAAGACTAAAGTTCCAGAACGATCAGTCGAAGTTGGAATCAGTCTGCAGGATTAGAACAACCGAGGCTATATAAGACTGCGCGGGGCCAATTCGTCCCTGAGCCCGTGCCACACCCGTGTGGCGAATCTCATCATCATCACCAATTCATCATCATCCAATGGGAGCGTCTACACCATACACTGAAGGGTCCCAAGGCTAGAGACGTCACTGGGCCGGGAGGTGCAGCTGTGCAGGGCTCTGCCCATGCACGGCGGCACCCTACAGCCCAAGGGCATCGGCTTGTGCCCCCTCATTGTACTGGTGGAGTGGAAACAATTGTCGCAATGTGCATTGCCATGGCGAAGGCGTTCTGTGGCGATGACAAGGATACGTTGCTCGTTCCTCTCCCCCATATTTTTTAGGAGAATGGGTTTCCGCGCCTTGTCATCCCTCAGAGCTTCGCCTGTGGTGCACAGCATACCCCTCGTCAGGAGCGTCGTGCCCTAAAGCTGCAGCCTTCCAAACCCCACACAACACTGTGGAAAAGGCTGCAGCTCGACGCTCCCCTTACCAGGGCGATGGCTTCCTCCACCTACACCCAAGCCATCCCTATGGACCTCGATCAAGATGATCCTCCTGCCTCTTGCCGTCAGCAGTTGTGGAGAGGGCTGCTTCTCCCGTCTAATCCAACCACCAGGACACGGACGTCCCTCCACTCACGGCACCACCCCCCACTTCTGACGGCAATCTTCTGGCCACAGCAGACCTCCAGACCACCATGGAGGCAAGTGCTCCTTCTTCGCCCACACCTCTGACAGGAAAGAGCAAAGCCGGAAAACGACCAAGCAACCTCTTGCTGTTTCGTGCCTTGACCTGCCTCCTCCCTCCACCACGCCTATCTACGACAGTACACCCAGCTCGTCCCCTCCCACCAACTCTGACATCGTTATTGACTGGAGCAAGTTTGACGCAGAAAAGCTCGTCAACAGCGTCGTGAATCAAATCAAGCTCACGAACAACTTAGAGCTGTACAACGGCCTCAAGTAGTTCCCCTATTCTCTCTTTATCTACTAGAAGCCTACTAGCTCAGGCTAGTCCTCTTCATCTCAACTTCACCTCTGGCGGGCCCACAGGCCCGGTCCTCCTACGGGAGGTAAATCTCAACAACTACAACAACAATGGGAGCGTCACTTCCTCGTTGCCTTCCTATCTGCAGGTGAGTGTCCACGTGCTCAATATTCCCCCCTTCCCTTTGTTCCTATAATGTAAATTCTCTCATATATTAATAGGTTGACTTGTCAATGTATCACCCCCCCCCTCCCCAATTCCTTTTGAATCATGGTCACTCCCCCGTTGCCCTTCTATTTGCAGATTGTCACTGTTCCTTCATTTCGTCTGCCCACACGAGTGTTGAAGCCATCTGGCTCACTTTGCCTAATGCCTGCTTACACTAAAAGTTCCCCAACCCTCCCCCCTTTCTGATTCACGTAAACCAAATGCGAATTAGCTGGTCCACTGAAATTACTCCAACCTCGTATATATATTTTGGCAATATTGGAAACGAATAATAAGCCTGCGTGTGTCTAGTCCTAGGAAGCTATTGCAAACTGTATTCCATATTTTAAGTGTCGATTCGTTTACATAGTTCCTCTGTTAATACTGTATTAGGTGAGTGTGATCACCGAGGTAAAATTGAGAGAAAAACAACTCAGTCCCAAGGGTATACTCTATAGTAGTATTATCCCAAGGCCATTTCCCAAGGAACCCTCTGAGACCATGGGATTGCTGGGTTCATGTTGAAAGTATCATCTTGAATATATTAATTTAATATGTGAAATTCATATTCCCGGAAGGGATAAAACCTAGTGTATCAGTGCCATTTAGGAGTGTAGATTCAGTGGTGAAGATTATTATATTACTGTGTGATAATATTATATTGAATATTTACCCAGTTGTGAAGAACACTATATATTAGTGTGATAATATCATCCTGAGTATTTATTCAGCTGTGGAGAATTATACTCTTAAATTATTGATCCTTATATACTTAGTCTGCCTAGTGATACTCTCAGTGCGAAGAAAAATTTATATTTCAGTTCCTAGTAATTCATAGTCTGCAAAGTAATCTGTGTTTTATTTTGATATAATTATTTTATTTGTTTCGTTTTATTGTATATTTAGAATTAGTAAATATTAGGTTAAGTTATCATTGAGTTTAAGTCTTACTATCCCCTAAGGAGACTTAATCGTGAGGTTGAGTGGCCCGCAAGGTGTGCTAATATCTTATTACTCACGCGCCCTTTAAAAGAACACGCTACCCAAGTTCTCTTATTCGCAAAGCCCCAGAAGTCCTCATCATTCTTTTCTGGTGGAATAAATTCCCAGCATACGCTGGGTGGTGGCAGCCTACCCTCTAAATCTCTGATTCTTGTGGTAAGTCAAAACTGAGAGCCCTACACTTGTTAAAAATTCTGTCATTACACTGTTGTCATTACGGTGCGATATGTTATCTCTCATCATCACATAAGAGCTCAAAAACTCTAACATTACACTGGTGTCATTATGGTGGGATTTGCTAGACTGGCTTCAGCAAATTTCCCATCAAATCATAAGATTGCTAAGCTCCCACCATCATTATGGTGAGTTAAAAATTTCACCACTACACTGGTGGCTAAAGCGGTGGGATAAGATATTATTGTGAGGATCAGATATTACTGTGAAATTAGGTATTATGGCGAAATAAGGTATGGTGGTAGAATAAGATCGTACTGTCACAGTGAATGAATGAATCGAGATAGAATTCCTCAGTAATAGTACACTGGAGGTCCACTTGTTCTCACGATATTCCTAGAATTAACGACCTGTCAAAACATAAAACTTCACCATGAGTTGGCGAGATAACATAGAAATCCAGTTTAATGAGGATGAATTCTCTCCTAAATTGACTCAGTTAGCAAACGAACTCGACAGACTAGAATCACAGCGGTTCCCCACGAATTCATCCTATCCTTGGTCTCCCGATCGACCTCTAACAGTGAAAGAAAAAGGGAACCTCACAAAGCCTTGCGATATTCCAATTCTGGAACTCTGCCAGTTACAAGGCATCGATGCTGCAGCTCACCTGGAAATGTTTTTTGAGACGATAGAACAGTGCGACCAGGTAATGCGCATACAGATCGCGAAGAGTTGAGTAAGCCCTGAACTTGCCTTCTTCATTCATAACAACCAGACCAAAAATCGAGTAGTTTCATGGTCAACATTCAAGGCGTTCCTTCGAGCAGAGTTTGCCGTTTTTGTTTTTTTGTGTAGATTCGTCCACTTTCTAAGAAGAGTGGACACGGGCAGATGGGGGAAGCCCGTCAGAGATTTATGCATGAAGGGGGAATCGTGTAGGAAGGTAAGAGTGCAGAGGGTGAGAGGAATGGTGAAATGAGAGGGGGTTGATGGATGAGGTGAGGGCAGAGAGGGTACAGAGATATGGCGATGAGTAAGCAGAGGAGTAGAGTGCTAGTAAGGGGGGGCAGAGTAGGAGGTCACAAGTTGGAGGAGAGAGGAGGAGGGAAGGAGGCGTATTATTTCTGCGGCAGTGTGGGACCGTGATATTCTAGGGATGAGGACAGCTGAGATGGTAGCGCAAAAGGTGGCTGTGGCAGGGCAGTCAAGGATGTAGTGCATTAGAGGAGATTTGTCGGAGTGGTGACAGTGCGCACATGGCTTTGGGTCGAGGCGAGTGATTTGTGAAAAGGTTGGGAAGCCGAGGCATAGACGATGAATGAGCCTTTCTAGTGAGTTTGGGGTGCGGGGCGGGATGTCAAGTGGCTTGTATGCTGTGGCTCTGGCTAGCCAGGAGGCAGAGAAAGATCCATCAGCAGCAAGAGTGACATGGTTGATTATGATGAGATCGTGGATGGCCTTATTGGTGAAAAATTTAACACAAGAAAGACTGGCGAGGAGGGGGAAAGTGTGGTGTGGAAGGGTAGTTGCAGCTCATGCATCTGCGAGCTCGTTGCCCAATATGCCTACATGTCCAGGCAGCCAGTGTAGGAGAATTTCACCCCCATATC
The DNA here is from genome assembly GCA_018397915.1 of Birgus latro. Taxonomy (NCBI): domain Eukaryota; kingdom Metazoa; phylum Arthropoda; class Malacostraca; order Decapoda; family Coenobitidae; genus Birgus; species Birgus latro. The sequence continues at coordinate 121,416 of JAGKTI010000543.1, read as the reverse complement.
GATTGATGGAGTCAGCTACAGCATGATTTGAGGATAGCAGTTTAGCATTGTCTCTGAAGTGCCTTGACTGGAGACCATACAGAGATGAGAGCGAGTCAGTGTGGATGATAATGTGGAGCTTGTGGAGCTCATAGGCATGGGGTAGTGCACATAAGATGGCTACGAGCTGTTTCGTATGCAGAGGCTCCCGTGGGGAGCTGCCAGTTCTCGACAAGGCCTTCAGTGACAAATGCAAATCCTGCTAGCCCCTCTTGTGTAACGGATCCATCAGTGTAGTATTCAGTGGTGTCAGGCTTTCGGAGGGATGAAATTCTCCTGAGGCTGTCTTGGTGGAGGAGAGTGGGGATGGATGCTCTGGGGCAGTGGGAATTGGGTAGGATGAAAGTGATGGGTGATGACTGCCACGGAGGGAGAGGGGAGTATTCGCAGTGAAGGGAATCGGGACCCTCACGAAGTATGGGACCGAGGCCAAGGGTGTGAGTAATGTTGATGAGGGAATGTACCCAGTCCCTTCCTGGACAAGAGGGGGGGGGGGCGTTCAACAGTGCAACGGAGAGTGGTGGTGACAGAGAGATGCGGTCTGAGTCTGCACAGTTGAGCAGCAGTGGCTGTCGATCAACTCCAGATTCTGAGTTTGAGAGAGGGAAGACCACTTTCAACACTTCAGTTCTCCAGCCGAGTCCAGCAGGGCGCACCTAGTATGCCTCTGAGAGCTTCGTTTTGCAGAGTTTCTAGAGCCCGGACTTAAGTTCTAGAAAGCTCAACAAGACAAATGGAACAGTAATCAACTAGGGAGCGGATGGCGTGAGTGTAAAACATTCTTAGGACATGGCTGGTGGCACCGAAGGAGCGGTACGCTAATGCCTTTAGACCTGTAACTCTAGGGGTGGCTCTCTCTCGCAGATAGCAGATGTGAGGCACAAAAGAGAGACTGCTATCGAACTACACCCCATGTACTGGTGCCTGTGAACATGGTCCAATCGATGTCCCCCGAGAATAAGAGGGCGCTCTAGGGTGCGCATGCCAAAGTACATATACCTTGTACTGTACTTGGTTTTCTCAAGGTTGATCTTTAGACCAAGTTCACAGCACCTGTTATGGAGGAGGGTTAGGGCAGTCATGGCCTGGTAGTGGGTGGCTCTGCTTGAGAGAACTAGAGTGAGGTCGTCTGCATAGCTGAATAGCGTGATGCTCTGACCAGAGTCGATCGACAGCAGGTTGTCTATCAGAATATTGAATAGGAAGGGGCTGAGCACACTCCCCTGAGGAGTGCCATTGATATGGGGGTAGGAAGGAGAAAGCTGGCCCTGAAAACGGACACAAGCAGCACGATCAGAGAGGAAGTCTGTGATCCAGGAGAGGAGTCTGCCACGGATCCCCTTCCTGGCAAGGGCAGCAAGGACAGCTTCAGGGCCAGCTAACTCAAAGGCTTTTTCCAGATCAAGGAAGACAGCAGTACCCCTGCCATTCCTCAGCTCACCTAGAAACGAGGCACCTCAGCCCTGCTGGTAGGCGAAAAGCCTAGGGTGTAATGTGCCTAGCTTCCAGGTGGGTCGAGAAAGAACAAGCCTTTCAGCTGTTTGAAGTTAGTATTGGCCGGGCATGGCAAGAATTGGAGTCAGCATGTTATGATTGAGTAGAATCACCCCAGGCTTTCATGCACCATTTCTTCTGCCAACATGCGGCCATAGAACACAAATTCCCTAGCGAAAAGTTCCCTAACCGTGACAGAACCATCAAACAGAAGCTGTGGTACGCCTTACCTCTTCCATCACGAGTAAAACTCGAAGGATTCCTAGATGATGAGAATCCATTAAAAAAGTTTTGTCGATAGAAGTGAACATGAACGTCAACTGTTGGAAGTGAGTCAGACCTCTCATGTCAATGCGGTGCTATCCGAGAGTAGTGTTAAAGAAAGGAAGGTAGGATACCGGCTATTGCCATCCACCTTGACGAGCCAGAGTGACTGCTCGAGTCCAGATGGACTGAGAGATGAAATGAAAGAATTAAAGCGCCGGATTCACAAGCTCAAATCTAACCTAGCACAAGTGAGTAAAAGACAGCCTAGTACCCCCAAAACGTCTAGTGATAAATATTGTGCTCACTGTCTCACATCATCACATAACCTCAGAGATTGTTGGCAGAAACCCCCTCCTGGGCATTGTTTTGATTGTCGCAGACCCGGTTCTCGGCATGGAGAACGTGGGTGCCCTGGGCGTAATCACAAATCTCCTGCCCGAAATAACTCACCAAAAGCAACTCGTGAACCATCTCAACAATTATGACTGGCCGGCGGCCAAACATTCCCCACCATCAGTGTAGTAAGAAATGGGAAAATTATAGAAGCTATCGTGGACACCAGGAGTAGCTACACTTTAATTAAGGAGCCCGCAATCAAACGGATTGGGGGAGAAATAAACACATGTCGAAAACTGCCGTGCTTACAAGGAGTCACAGGCGCACCCCTGAGAGTATTATAGTCCTTCCAATATATGGTGAGCATTTGGGTGTTGGCCTTTCTGGGGGTTCCCCCATGTGCGATGCTGCCAAACATCACCCAGCACACATCACTTATAATTTATGTCATTTATTTACTACTACTGAATTAATTTGTATATATTTATTCTCTAATAAGGCTGTATAGTGTTATGAATGTATCTTTTTTTATATAATAGCAATGAATTTGTATAAATACAACAATACTTGGCAACATTGCTGTCCAACGTTGCTTTTCTCCGAGCTTGGGGAGAGGTGACGGTCACGGATGACCGTGCTAATCCAAAGAGAGAGAGAGAGAGAGAGAGAGAGAGACAGGCAGACAGACAGACAGAAAGAGAGGCTTCTCCAATTCGAATAATTCATCACACTGCATAACCTTATTATAAAAATATATTTACACAGTATTTATAACGTTCCTTTTATTATGCAGAGAGACAGACAGACAGACAGAGAGGCTTCCCCAATTCGAATAATTCATCACGTTGTATAGACTTATTATATAAATAAATCTATACCAAAATTTATAAGATACCTTTTATTATGCAGAGAGAGAGAGAGAGAGAGTCTGATAATTGACCCCGTAGAGAATTGACCCAGTAATCCGACAATTGACCCTGTACGAGATTTGGCAGCGTCACACGTGGGGGAACCCCCCGGAAAGGCCAACGCCCAAACGCTCACCATAAAGTGGAAGGACTATAGGAATGCTGTGAGCTGAAATAGCGGTTGGTAACAAGAAGATGTATAAACAATGGTTCCCGGAAGTGCCAAATTCTTATATCAATACTGATTTGCTCCTCGGATGTGACGTGTTGGGCCAAGCTCCGCTCATGTGGGATGAAGCAAAGAGAGTTATGATCTGGGGAGGTGCCCCTTATGTGGTGAATCATATTCGCCATCACAGAAACAAAGTGGGGAGAGTGAGAGTTGATCCAGTAGAACTTTCCAACCCAACACAACTCTTCTTGCAGATTAACTTTCTTACCACAGTGAAGGTAGACCCCTATCAGTCTAGATTCATGCCCGTACCTGTAAGGGAAGACCCAGCTACTAATCTCATTGTCTACCCTCAACCCAGGGTTAGTCATAACAGTCATCCATATTTGGTCCAAGTCAATTCGGCAAATACCATCTACCTCCCACTCACTAATGCAACCAAAAAGGTAAAAGTACTTCGTAAGGGCACAATTGTCGGATCATACGAGAGAGTTGCTAACCCAATCCATGACAAAATTAATGTTACTAAGATTCACAACGATCTACTCCCCGAGAATGATCAAGTCAAACAAAACGGAACGCGCATGCAGAAACTGAAAGCCCTGATCGGAGAACAAAATTGGCAACATCTCACTAATGACCAGTGAGAAGATTTAACCCAGTTGATCCTTGAGTATGACCCTCTCCTTATTCTCGATAAAGGTGAGTTAGGACTCATCAGTTGTCTTCCCGCCCATATTAAAGTTGCAGACCCCCAACCCAGTCGTGGGCCCATGTATCACTACCTGGTACAAGCGAAGCAGATTATCACAGAGATGTTAAAGGACATGGAGGACAGATAAATTATTGAAAGGTCTACTGCAGCCTGGTTGTCGCCCATCGTCCTCGTAAACAAACCTGATGGTAGTAAACGAATGTGCCTCGATTATCGCCACGTGAATCAACACCTCGCAGCGGACATCTACCCACTCCCACAGTTAGACGAGTTAGTAGAACAAGCAGCCGGACATCATTATTATGTCATGCTGGACATGCAAGAGGCATATTTCCAAATATTGTTAGATGAGGAGAGTCGTGACCTCACTGCCTTCAGTGATGGGGTTGCACTATACCGATTTAGATGCCTCATTATTAGCGCCTTTTCTACAGAAGGGTTGGGTCAATAATTATTTAGATGATTTAATCTTGTGGGCACCCAGTTTCCCTACTTTATTGGAGCGAATGAAACAACTTTTCTAGTTGCTGGCTGTCAGCGTGGTGAAATTAAACCTCAGTAAATGCAAATTTGGGTGTAAATAAGTGACCTTCCTGGGTCACCAGATCTCGGCTAAGGGAAGTAAACCGGATCCGAAGAATGTTGAGGCGATTACGAAGATGAGGCCACCCACCACTGTGAAGGAAGTGAGACGATTCCTCGGTATGTGTGGATTTTATAGAAAACATGTTCCATCATTCGCACGGATTGCTAAACTCCTTACGAATTTGACTAAATCTTGAACGACACTTCATTGGATGGACGAATGTCAGAGGTCTTTCAAGCATCTCAAGTCTTGCCTTACGAATGCCCCCGTTTTGGTTAGAGCTCGGGTAGAACAGCCGTCTGTCCTCGCTACGGACACCAGTAACATTCATGTTGGGGGAGTCTTTAGTCAAATCCAAACCGACGATACCAACAAGCCAATCGGGTATTTCTAAAAAAAATTGACCCCTTGTGAGGCTTGATATTCAACAACAGACAAGAAGGCTCTAGCAGTAGTCCTCGCGTGCTGGAATTTCCATCATTACTTATGGGGTACCTGTTTTACAGTAGTCACTGATCACCAACCTCTAACGACCATATTCAAACATAGGACTAAATCACACCGGATAAACCAATAGATTCTGGAAATGAGAGAATATAATTATGATACTCAATACCTCAAAGGCAAGAATAATTTTGCCGCAGATCAGTTGTCACACCCAGTTCGAGTGGTTAGATCAAGAACAAATGAGAGACTGCCAGAGAGAAGAACCGGTATGGGGAGAACTAGCACGGTATCTGGAAGGTGGTAGAATCCCTGCTAAAAGATTACCAAAAACTACTCTAAATCAGAGTGCCTTGGTAGATGAGATATTACATTTTGTACGAGAGAAGGCAGATGGTAGTCTTCATTATAGTCTCATAGTTCCTCATGCCTTAGTTGTTCAGGCTCTACAACACGCCCACGATAACAGGTCATCTAAGGCAAAAGAAAACTATTGTTGTGTCCCTAGTCCCCACACTGCCACAGGCTCCAACAGCAGTAGTTCAGTATAGAAAGGACGTTGCCCAGTGTGTCGTTCTTCCTATTGTCAGCATTTAGGTGTACAGCACACAGTATCAGCTGGCTTCCCAAAGTTCACTGTCTTTATTTTTCAAACAACTCCACTTAATGCTTTCCAACTTCACTTCACTGTTCTCACAAGCACTAGGGCAATACAAACTTCGTTAACTGCAATTGCACTTAACCCGCCCAATCCCAACCGTTTTTTTACCCAGCCTACCCCCAGATCCCGACCGATTTTCAACTTTTTTTTCTTGGCTCAAACCTCCGCTTTTGGTGAGAAACATCGAGAATTCATAGAGAAATCGTCCTTCTGAGGTTAAAATTGTTGATACAAGTGTCATTTAGCCTTACGTTTTCCTTCTTTTTCAGAGAACCTGGTTAAAGAAAACGAACTATGGAAGGGTTAATTAATTCAAGCCACTTTAAATTACGTATTTATTTCATTTATTTGGTACGAATTTATGTGTAGTACAAGTCTATATTGGTTTTCACACAATAATATAGGCGAAAAAAGCATTGTTCACTCACCCAAAACCCCAGTATATGGCACCTTCCTTTACGACAGTACTACCTAATCACTTCTGTTTGTTTCTACCTCTAGCTTCTTTGTTTCATTGTCCTCCACCTCAGGAGTCACTTTCACCATGAATTTCGTCATTGGAGAAACCGTGGGGCAATATACCTTTACTGGCCAGGTTACTGCTAACAGGTGAATTGCCCAGTGTGGGGGGGAGGGGGGTTAGGTGGGGCCAGGCAGTATCCCCACTTGACAGCAGGTAGAGGAAGGTCTCCCACATAAGCCTACCAAAAATCTCCCACGAATGTTGAAAAATGTGCACACAATGGGCCTTGCAATTGAGTGATGTACGATGCACTTCGTTGGGTCTGTCTGTGGAAAAAAGTAGCGATGTGCATCGTACGTCGGAGGGACTCGGCGGGTTAATACTCGAAAACACTTCACTGTTATTACACTTAATACCTGACAACACTGTTTTCACAAGTACTGAAAATATACAGAACTTCTACAAGTGTTTGCCAAAAACACTGCACTGCTTCACAAGTACCGAAAATATACACACTTCACTACACCCAACTAAACTTCACTCAAACTCTGAGGCCCAACTAAACTGCTATTGTCTCATACCTCAACCTTATATAACCTTGCATTGTTCGAGAATGATCTACTTCTCCACAGTTCTGGAATGTGCTGGTCCTAACTAACCTGCCCCTAGCAACACAGTTACCAATTATGAGACATCAAACATGCCAGAGTCTTCTTACATTACATAACACTCCAAATCATTTACCTAACTTAAATCAAATTAAATAATTTAACGAACAATCACGTAAATAAAACATTATAGAGAAAAAGAGCATAAAATTAATGCAAAACTTATGAAACAACTACGCTCCAAACAGCAGGCAAACTGGCAACTCTGACTCGTACCGAAACCAGCCCATGGTAAATGTCTAGAATCAGTGAGATGCTTCTCGACTTCCTAACTAGCAAATCCCTCTTCGTAACACTACCCCCTCCCTAGATCTTTTTCGTCCCGACAAAACTACACAGTATGTACAAACATAAACATTAATCCTAATGAAACATCTTACTATACACAAAATAATCCTTCAACTTATCAGGTCTTCTTATGTGCCACTTCTGACGACGTCCTTGCTCCTCCACACAGTCCACTCCTCCGGGGGTGTCTTGGTCCTCTTTCTGATTAACTTCCTGTCACCATCCTCTTGCACTTCAGCTCTGTGGTCCTCCTCAACATCCTCGGCTGTGGGAGAGCATGATCCCTCGGAGACACCCCAGCTGTACTGTCCTGGCCCATTGTACTGCCACAGACGATTCACGTGTACCACCTTTGGGTGAGACTTCATGCCTCCCCGAATCCAATACGTTACGTCTGACAGGAGATCCAACACAGTGTAAGGCCCATCCCATGGGCTCTGCAGCTTCGGTGACTGTCCCTTCTTTCGCTAAGGATTGTATAACCAAACTTGATCGCCATCCTTGAAGCTCACCTCACTTGCCTTGGTATCATACTTGAACTTCATCACCTCTCCTGAAAACCTGAGGGCTCCTTGTACTTGATGATGTCTCAGCCAGCTTTTCTTGAAGGTGCTTCGCATAGCCGGTAGTGTCTGTAGGCAGCTCTTCACCAGGTGGCCTTCCCATTAACAAGTCAATGGGTAAATGTAGCTCGTGGCCCAACATCAGTTTTGCTGAGGTGAAGCCGGTAGACTCATGGGATGCAGAACGATATGCCATCAACAACGCAGGTAATTTCTGGTCCCATTCTGTTTGTTCATCTACACAGTACTTGGCCAGTTCTTGTCCTAGGGTCCAGTTGAATTTCTCCACCATCCCATCTAACTGTGGTCTTAGTGGGGTCGTCCTGGTCTTCCTGATCCCCAATAACTGGCAGCAATCAAGGAACACAGCAGACTGAAAGTTTCTACCCTGGTCTGAATGTAGCTCTTGTGGCATCCCAGAACGACAGAAGAAATGGTCAACCAACACCTGAGCAACAGTCACAGCCTCTTGATGAAGGATGGCAAAGGCTTCTGGCCACTTTGTGACGTAGTCCATCGTGACACATATATATACCGTATATATATCGGTTTCCTCTTTCCATGAGTGGCAAAGGTCCAGCAATGTCCACTGCAACTCTTTCCATTGGTGCACCCACTTGGTACAGCTGAAGAGGGGCGCACCCACGTTTCTTGGGTCCCTTCTTGGCACAGCATACATTACAGGCCCGACACCACTCTTCAACATCCTGACGCATGCCAATCCAGTAGAACCTCTCTCACAGCCGGCTTAGAGTTTTCTTCACTCCTAGGTGCCCACTGGTGATCTGGTTATGGGACTCATCCAAGATCTCTGACCTCATCTTCTTCAGAACCACCAGTTGCCAATACTTGCTTAGGCCATCGGGTTTCTCCTACTGACGTTCCAGTAGTCCATTATTCAAACGAAGAAGGTCCCACTGACTCCAGTAACTCTTGGTTGCAGGGCTCAGCCTGGAAACTTCTTCCCAAGATGGTCGCACTGTACTCTGCTGCAGCCACTCTAGCACTGACCGTAAATCTGCATCCTCCACCTGCACCCTCTTCAGGTCTGCTTCATCTGACGTTGGCCCTGTCACTGCAGTACAGCTGCATTTCTTACTATGATCTTCCTTTTTACTACACTGCTGGCATTCCAGATCTCAAGGTCAGTGACTCACACTGTCAGCATTGCCATGTACTCGCCCTGGACAGTGCTGCATTTCATAACTGTGCTGGTCTAGCTTCACAAGCCAGTGTGCCAGTTGTCCTTCTGGATTCTTTAGTGTTTTCAGCCACTTGGGTGGTGCATGGTCCATCCTGATGATGAAGTTTGACCCATACAGGTAAGGATGGAAGAAATTGAGGCTCTTCATCACTGCCAAGAGCTTCTTATGGGTCAAACAGTAGTTCCGCTCCGGTGGGCTGAGATTCTTGCTGCAATATGCTATCACATATTCTTTTTCAGTCTTCTTCTGCAACAGGACTCCACCAATACCATGATCACTAGTGTCACAGTCCAAGATAAATGGCTGACTCCGATCAGGGTACGGCAATACTGGAGAGCTTGCCAATGCATGTTTGAGTTCGTCGAAGGCTTTCTGAGTCTCTGCTGTCCATGCAAACTTCTGTCTCTTCCCCAACAGCTTGTGCAGAGGTGCAGCTATCGACGCAAAGTTTTTGACAAAACGCCGGTAATAGGTACACAAGCCAAAAAAAACTCCATAGCTCCTTCACAGAAGTTGGAACCGGCCAGTTTTCCACACCTGCCACCTTCTCTGAGTCAGTACAGATGCCGCTCTCACCTACAATGTGTCCCAGGTACTTTACTTCCTTCTGAAACAAGTAGCACTTCTTGGGATTCAGCCCGAGGTGAGCTGCACGGATCCTGTCCAACACCTCCGACAGCCTCTCTAATTCCTGATCGAAAGTCCGTGCAAACACAATTACATCGTCCAGATAGATGAGGCCCGTCTGCCAGTGCAGGCCTTCCAGTACGCTATCCATTAGATGCTGAAAAGTAGCTGGGGCATTGCATAGGCCAAAAGGCATCACCTTAAACTGCCATAAACCCCGTCCATATGAAAAGGCTGTCTTCTCTTTGTCCTACTATGCAATCTTGACATGATGATATCCTGCCTTCATGTCTAGGATGGAGAACCACTTAGCACCTGACAGAGCATCCAGGGTGTCGTCAATTCTTGGCAAGGGGTATGCATCCTTCACTTTCACATCATTCAGGGCTCGATAATCTACACAGCACCTTACTGAGCCATCTTTCTTCCTTACTAGAACCACTGCTGATGCCCAAGGACTGTTGGACTTTTCTATTACCCCTTGACTCTGGAAATTCTCCATCACCTTCTCCATTTCTTGCCACTGGGCTGGTGCCATCCTCCATGCTGGCTGTTTAATCGGACGATGATCCCCAGTGTCGATACTATGCTCCACCAGGTCAATGCACCCCAGGTCTAGATCTCCAGTGAAGAAGACATTAGCAAACTTCGTCAGCAACTGCCTCAACTTCAACACTTGTAAGTCATCCAGGCATTGGCTACTCCTTGAAAATAGGTCCTGTAGGTGGTCTGGCACGTACCCGTCTTCCTTGACTATGCTTCTTTTACAGGCCATCCTCTGATGCGACTCAGGGTCCACTGCCTGGCACAGTCCCACAACTTCTCCCTTGTTGATCTTCTGTGGCTCATGGGAGAAACTGGCCACTACAACTGGCACTTCATCTGCACCTGTTTCCACCTGTGTTCTCCCCACCATCACTCCGGCCTTCGTCTTGCACTGGACATTCGGCACCACAAGCCCTATACAGCTGTCAAAAGACCCACTCACCATACACTGGAGCAACAGTTCTGATTTTGGGGGTATCACTGTAGTACGAAGTGTCCTCACCTTGCCACCAGAACTGGTACGTTTCACTGCCGTGAGAGGAACCGACCTTCCTCGAACCTTCAGCTTCATGGAGCAGAAGTCCAGCTCACACCCCATGGACATCAGATAGTCAAGACCCAGAGGACAAGGATCCTCCATGTCGGCCATGTAAACTGGAAGAGTAGCCTCTTGCCCTGTCACTTCAATCTGGACATCCAGGGGTCCCCTCAGTTCCGCACAGTGCCCAGTTATGCCACACAGTTATTCCAATGACTCAGGCAGATACTGATGTTGTAATACATCAGGCCTCACAAAAGTCTGCTCTGAGGCCGAATCAATCACCAGGGAACACTTCTTTCCATCTATCCTTCCATCTGTTCGCACACTGTCGATTGCTGTTCTCTTGCATTTTCTTGGCGGTGGGGCTACTTGGGACAAGCTGGCTGTGGCTGACCCTTCACACCAGCCTCCACAAGTTGTCCGCTTCTTTCTGGTCTTCTGCAACCTTCTTATCATCCTTTTTCTTCTTCGGACACTCAGAACTGAAGTGTCCCACCTCACTACATGTCCAACATGCTCTTTTTACAACTGAAGATCACCTTGCACTACTCTGTTCTTGCTCCTTCTTCCATTTGTGACAATCCTCCTCCTTGTGTCCCGGCTTCCCACAGAACCAGCAACCTCCACTGGTCTTCTCCTGTTCACTCTTCCACTTGTAGCAGTCCTCTTTTCTGTGTCCTGGCTACCCACAGTACCACCAACTTCCCTCAAATTTTTCGATTTCACATACCTGCCCCTTTCTTGCCTTGAATCCTGCACTACGACCTGTCTGAAAAGTGGACGTACTTGACCTGACATAGGACTCAAACTCTAGAGCCCTGGCAAGTGCTTCTTGCATACTTCTGGGTTGTGCCTGCTTCACCTGCACTTTCAGCTCTGCACTGTCAAGAGCATCAATGAACTGGTCTCTCAGTAGAATACCCAACAGGTTAGGTGCTGCTCCAGGGTATGCCTTATATGCCATACTCTCCAGATCATGAGCAAGCTGCTGTAGGGATTCTCCTCACGCCCATATACGGCTCCGGAACCTTGCTCTGTAAACCTCAGTCTGGTACATGGTTCCATATCTGCGCTCCAGCACTTCTACTAGGGACTGATAACTGTTCTCCTCCATCACTGACATCTGGCCCAGAATTTCCATTGCGGCACCCTTAAGGCTAGTAGCCAGCTGCACTGCCTTCTGCCTATCATCCCAGCCATTCTGATCCGCAAGTAACTCGAACTGTTCACGGTAAGCTTCCCAAGATACTCTACCATCAAATTCCTGAGGTTTCTTTTTAATTGGACCCCCATTATAGCCACGCATTTCACTGGTTTGGGGTCTAAAAACTGGGGCCTCATAATTAAGGCCAGGACTTAAAACTTCTGCATTCTGATTATTCAGCCCTGTAATGCTACCTTTAGATGCCTGGGATCCGTCAAGATTCACCATACACTGTCCATTCCTTTCATATGCTCCCTGTACACTAACCTGAGGTTCAGCAGTGCAATATTTCTCCATTTCCTCACTAATTATTTTTACATGGTCAACTACATGCTTCAACTGACTGTCTGCATTCTGTCTGCACTCCATCACTATTCTCTCACTAATCTCCAGCTGGCTGTCCACATGCTGTTTGCATTCTGTCACTATTTCCTCACTAATTATCTTCAACTGCTCGTCTACATGCTGTTTGCACTCCATCACATTACTGCTTACCTCATAGCTACATTTGCTGCTCTAGCTTGGCATCTACTTCCTCCTTAAGCTGTTGCTGTTCTTCCTTCATTTCCCCCATGAATACATCTAGCTGTCCTTGTACCCTCAGTTGTACTTCCCTCTGTTGCTCTAGTAATGCCTCCTGAAGCTGTTCATGTCGTCGTTTCTGTTCTTCGTTCTGTGCCTGTAATTGTTCTTTCATTTCCTTCCTGAGCTCCTTCCGTTCTTCACGTTGTGCCTCTAGTTGTTCACTCTGTGCCTTGATTTCGTTCCTGTGTGCCTGAAATTCTTCTTTCATTTCCTTCCTGAGCTCTGTCTGTTCTTCACATTGTGCCGCTAATTGTTCACTCTGTGCCTTGATTTCGTTCCTGTGTGCCTGAATTTTGTTCTTTCATTTCTTAATTGAGCTTTTTCTGTTCTTCACGTTGTGCCTCTAGTTGTGCTTGGAGTTTTTTCTGTCCTTCATTCTGTGCCTGTAATAATTGTTTTTGAAGTATTTTCAGTCCTTCATTCTGTGCCTGTAATAATTGTTCTTTGAGGTCTTTCTGTGAAGCTTGTAATAACTTCATCATTGCAACCAGGGTCACCTCCTCCTCCTGCCCAGCTCGGAATCTTGTCTGCACACCATCTTGCTCCATGTCGAAGATTAGACTCACTGCAGCACCTAAATTATCCCACTCCTGACACCAGTTACGTCCCTAGTCCCCACACTGCCACAGGCTCCAACAGCAGTAGTTCAGTACAGGAAGGACGTTGCCCAGTGAGTCGTTCTTCCTATGGTCAGCCTTTAGGTGTAGAGCAGACAATATCAGCTGAGGCGAAAATAAACACTGGCTTCCCAAAGTTCACTGTCTTTATTTTACAAACAACTCCACGTAATGCTTTCCAACTTCACTGTTCTCACAAGCACTAGAGCTATACAAACTTCCTTAACTGCAATTGCACTTGGAAAACACTTCACTGTTATTACAGTTAACACTGTTTCCACAAACACCGAAAATATACAGAACTTCTACAATACTTCTGTGCTTGCCAACAACACTGCACTGCTTCACAAGTACCGAAAATATACACACTTCACTACACCCAACTAAACTTCACTCAAACTCTGAGGCCCAATTAAACTGCTATTGTCTCATACCTCATCCTTATATAACCTTGCATTGTTCGAGAATGAGCTACTTCTCCACGGTTCTGGAACATGCTGGTCCTAACTAACCTGCCCCTAGCAACACAGTTACCAATTACGAGACATCAAACATGCCAGAGTCTTCTTACATTACATAACACTCCAAATCATTTACCAAACTTAAATCAAATTAAATAATTTAACGAACAATCACGTAAATAAAACATTATAGAGAAAAAGAGCATAAAATTAATGCAAAACTTATGAAACAACTACGCTCCAAACAGCAGGCAAACTGGCAACTCTGACTCGTACCGAAACCAGCCCACTGTAAATGTCCAGAATCAGTGAGATTCTCCTCGACTTCCTAACTGGCAAATCCCCCTTCGTAACACTATCAAAAAGGCTGAAGAACTCTATTACTGGCAAAATCTCAAAGTTGATGTATGTGAAAATGTAAAAAATTGTGTAACTTGGCAAAGGTTCAAACAGGACACTGGATTGCAGCAACAGTGGAGGGAATTACCACCAGTGAATAAACTACTGGACAGGACTGGAATAGATCTTACTGACGTGGTTGCTGGAGTCCAGGGTTATCGCTATGTGCTTACAGTAGTGGACCACTATAGCTGATTCGTTAGGTTCTTCCCCCTTACAACAAAACAGTCCACACACATCACAGACAAACTTGGGCAGTATGTGGCAGACTATGGAACACCTAGCAGTAATGTCCTGGACAATGGAGGAGAGTTCATCAGCAGAGACTTGCTACGGTTCTGCCAGCGACACCAAATAACCCTGTACTACACGACCCCTTATCATCCCCAAGGGAATGGAATAACCGAGAGGATGCATAGGACCCTGAAGTCAGTCCTCTCCGCCTTATGTCAGGGCCACCCTCTTTGCTGGCCCCAATTGCTCCAGTCCTGTCAGATTGCCATGAATCAATCGGTCCATACATCTAAGGGGAAGCAGCCATACTTCGCATTTTTCTCTCGTCATCCACCCAGACTGGTCGGTGCGCCTTTACTCTCAGTCGATGATGAGGAAGACGAGATGACGGTTGCCCATGCTCTCATTCGGGAAATGCACCGGAAGATGTCGAGGTGGTATAGGGACGTGGCTAACCAAAGGTGAAAGAACCAAGTGTGGAACCCTTGTGTGGATTAAGAAAGAAACAGTGATACCTGGTACGTGTCGAAAGCTTAATGTAAAATGGGATGGTCCATATCGTGTAGTGGAAGTGTTAATGGACGGAAGTGTGTACGTGGCAGAAAATGTGTTCACGGGGTAAAAGATACAAAGAGCTGCAGGACAAGTGAAACCCTATTATAGAGGGGAAGAGTGGCTCTTAGAACCCCTGGAAGAAGGTTTTGAACCTGACCCAGTGGACCAAGAATTACCACCACGTGAAAGACGTACTCCCCGGAGGCTGATTGAAGAATGTTTAAGTGTTTTGAAATGGGTTATTGCAGTATCAAGTTAACTGCTGGATAGGGAAATGTGTGCGGGTCGGACTGTCTGACTATTGACTGTGTTAGTTCAAGAGTTCAAAAAGTTTAATCTCGTGTTTAGAATTCATTGGATTTTCTGTCATGGGTGCAGTCCAGTTCATTGGGAATATTATGTTGCTTTAATTCGAGGGAAAACTGCAGAACTCCCTCAACTTACAGTCAGCACGGTCTAGGGTGTAATAGTGACTTCAGGACCTGACAGGCGTTCATCAATTACTAGGTGGAGAGCTGGAAACATAAGAATGAATGAATGGAGTGTGAATGCGATAGTAGATTGTATGCATGGGAAGCGCCCCTGGGACGATCCTAGCAGCGAGAGTACGGGTCAGTCCAGGTGAGATGACCATGTTATCACCCAGGCAGGAGGTTGGCTGGGGCACATCCTTCCACTGGATTTCGAGAGTTCATTGGTGACAGAGAAGCGACCCCCTGGGGTACGCAGTTTTGCTTGTGGACCACAGGTGCTACTTATGGGAGGAGGAGTCAGTGAAATCATTAACTCATGACCAAGGAGATACTCTGGAGTCCATAGAGAGATTCACAGTCAAATTTGGTAAGTCCGTCGCATCCGCACACACGTCTATAAGAAATGTAGAGGAATGAACTGAATGTTGACTTCCGATGTAAAAAAAAAAAAAAAAATCCGGAGGATGGACCTGTGTAATGCTGTAATTTTAAGGGTAATTTAAGTATAATTTAAGTTAGTATAAGTTTGTGTAAGTGTAATGTAAGTATAACCTTGAACCCCTAAATATGTTTTGTCTGCGCAATGTAGTGGTTAACCATTAAAGACCATATTCAGGTTTGATCCCTGTTAGTATTCAGTGTGAGTAAGACTCTATTGATAGAGGAACTGAATCAGGCAACTATGTAAATGTGATTAACTTTGTGAACAGTATCAGCCGATTCCCACCAAAACGCGCATAACATCGTAAAGTTTAGCAAGAGTTAAGAATCGCGAATCTTTGTCTTCGTACTTTGAATTCGAAATTTGTAAGTCAGTGTTAACCCGTCACGTCCCGACTGATTTCCCACTTCCGATACCCCCCAGTCCCGAGCAATTTCATTTTTTTTTTTTTTTTTTTTGCTCTAACCTTCGCTTTTGGTGAGAAACATCGAGAATTCATAAAGAAATCGCCCTCCTGAAGCTAGAAATGGTGCTACAGGTGATGAGTCAGCCTTACATTTTCCCTCTTTCTCAGGGTACCTGGCTAAGGAAAACGAACTATGGAAGGGTTAACTAATTCAAGCCACTTTAAATTACGTATTTATTTATGTATTTGGTACGAATTTATGTGTAGTACAAGACTATATTGGTTTTCACACATTTAAATAGGCAATAAAAGCATTGTTCAATCACCAAGCACATCCACATATGGCACCTTCCCTTATGACATTACCACCTCATCACTTCTGTTTGTTTCTTGCTCTGGCTTCTTTATTTCTTTGTCCTCCACCTCAGGAATCACTGTCACCATGAATTTCGTCATTGGAGAGACCGTGGGGCAACATACCTTTACTGGCCAGGTTACTGCTAACAGGTGAATTGCCCAGTGTGGGGGGAGGGGGGTTAGGTGGGGCTAGGCAGTATCCTCGCTTGACAGCAGGTAGAGGAAGGTCTCTCACATATACTTACCAAAAATCACCCATGAAACTTGAAAATTGTGCAAATTATGACCCTTGCAATTGCACGATGTACCTGTATGTCGATGAGTCTAGCTGTGCCAAAACATTAAGACGTACCCATACGTCGATGGGATGCCTTGGGTTAATGATATCTCCTTTTTGTACTATGTAGTAGTAAATTAACGTTTATCTAAATTCTAATTTTCGGTAATCATCATTAGTAATCGCGAAATTTGCAGTTTTGGCCTTGACTCACTAAGTCACGTAACACTGACCACTGCGAGCATAGCTACAAGTTGTTCAAGTACCCATTAGTTTAGGCTTCAGTATAATTGTAAATTCCGTATGCTTATTACAAAATTTTAAGCATCGTAAGTCAACCCATCTATGTGGGTTGAGTGTAAACATATCTCTCATATCCCTTGGTAGTAGGTGTAAAGACTAATGTTACAGAAAGATCAGTCGAAGTTGGAGCCAGTCTCCAGGATTAGAACAACCGAGGTTATATAACACTGCGCGGGGCCTTGAGGATGGGGTACGGATTCATTCGGCGCCAGGACACTGGCGCCGATGTATTTGTGCACCGTCTGAAGCTCGAAGTAACCAATTCAAGGGGCCGGAAACGCCCGTTGCGTGAGGGAGAGACTGTTGTGTTCAATCTCCTACAAACACCGAAGGGTCTTGAGGCTATTAACGTTACCGTGCCTCGAGGTGCAGCTGTGCAGGGCTCTGCTCCTGCACGGCGGCGCCCCTCGGCTTGGATCGTCAGCCCAGGGACCCTCGATGCTCTGGGGAGATTGACGCGATAGTCACAATGTGTGTCGCGACGGCTCGAGCATTTTGCGGTGGTGATAAGGCGGCGATGCTTGTTCTTCTCCCACAGATTTTTGAGAAGAACGGGCTTCCGCGCATTGTCATCCCGCAGTGCTTTGCCCGCGATACCCATACTGCCCCACGCCAGGAGCGTCGCGCCCCCAAGCTGCAGCCTCCTAGACCCCGCCCAACACCGCAGATCAGGCTGCAGCTCGATGCTCCTCTCAATCGAGCTACTGCTGCCACCGCCACTACCGTTGCTGCACCGCCTGCCGAGACAGCCCAGCCAGCTCCTACTGTTGATTCCCTCTGCTCGCCGTCAGCAGCCGAGGAAAGGGCTCCTTCTCCTGTCCCCTCCACTGACAGGGAAGAAGTGGACCTCTTGCCCTCGACTCCTCCACCTGCTGTTGAT
The DNA here is from genome assembly GCA_018397915.1 of Birgus latro. Lineage (NCBI taxonomy): Eukaryota > Metazoa > Arthropoda > Malacostraca > Decapoda > Coenobitidae > Birgus > Birgus latro. Next base: position 103,700 of record JAGKTI010000543.1, on the reverse strand, counting down.
GGCGAGCCGAGGAGAAAGAAGAAAAAGAGGAAGGGGAAGAAAGGCGGGCCTCCACCACCGATTGAGATGGAGACAGACCATCCCACGTCTCCTCCACCATCTCCACCGCCTGCCTCCACCACCACCGCTCCTCCACCTCCACCGCCTGCCTCCACCACTGCTGACCGCCGTCAGGAAGTCTTGGCCCGACTTCCTCCACTGAGAGAGGAAACTCGCGTCCATCTCGAGTCTCTCTCAGTGGATCAGATCTTTGAACAGCAAGATCGATACCATCGGGCCAACTTCTCTGATGTGACGAACTCCCTCTACCGCCTCCACCGCTGTCAGCAGTTTAACGACCGCCACACCGAGTGTCTGCTTGTGACGAGCGAGAGCCACGCCGACGACGTGGCCATTTTAGACTACGTCGTCGTCGTCCGCGCTATTTTAAAACATCACGGTCTACACTAGCTGAAGCTAGTTCACCTGCCTTCCATCTGCAGTTCACCCACTACGGGCTCTCCACCCTGAGCCCGTGCCACATCCGTGTGGCAAATCTTATCATCATCATCACCTATGGGAGCATCACTTCCCTGTTGCCCTCCTATTTGCAGGTAAGTGTCCACGTGCTCAATCCCCCCCCTTCCCTTTGTTCCTATAATGTAAATCCTCTCATATATTAACAGGTTGACTTGTCAATGTTCCCCCCCAAAATTCCTTTCGTGTCATGGTGACTCCCCCGTTGCCTTCCTATTTGCAGGTTGTCCCTGTTCCTTTGTTTCGTCTGCCCACATGAGTATTGAAGCCGTCCAGCTCACTTTGCCTAATGCCTGCTTACACTAAAAATTCTCCCTCCCTCCCCTTTCTGATTCATGTAAACCGAATGCGAATTAGCTGGTCCACTGAAATTACTCCAACCTCGTATATATATTTTGGCAATATTGGAAACGAATAATAAGCCTGCGTGTGTCTAGTCCTAGGAAGCTATTGCAAACTGTATTCCGTATTTTAAGTGTCGATTCGTTTACATAGTTCCTCTATTAATACTGTATTAGGTGAGTGTGATCACCGAGGTAAAATTGAGAGAAAAAAAAAAACTCGGTCCCAAGGATATACTCTATAGTAGTATTATACCAAGGTCATTTCCCAAGGAACCCTCTGAGACCATGGGATTGCTGGGTTCATGCTGAAAGTATCATCTTGAATATATTAATTTAATATGTGAAATTCATATTCCCGGAAGAGATAAAACCTAGTGTATCAGTGCCATTTAGGAGTGTAGATTCAGTGGTGAAGATTATTATATTACTGTGTGATAATATTACATTGAATATTTGCCCAGTTGTGAAGAGCACTATATATTAGTGTGATAATATCATCCTGAGTATTTATTCAGCTGTGGAGAATCATACTCTTAAAATTATTGATCCTTATATACTTAGTCTGCCTAGTGATATTCCCAGTGCGAAGAAAAATTTATCTTTCAGTTCCTAGTAATTCACAGTCTGCAAAGTAATCTGTGATTTATTTTGATCTAATTATTTTATTTGTTTCTTTTTATTGTATATTTAGAATTAGTAAATATTAGGTTAAGTTTTCATTGAGTTTAAGTCTTACTATCCCCTCAGGAGACTTAACCGTGGGGTTAAGTGGCCCGCAAGGTGTGCTAATATCTTATTACTCATGCGCCCATTAAAAGAACACGCTGCCCTAGTTCTCTTATTCGCAAAGCCCCAGAAGTCCTTATCATTCTTTTCTGGTGGAATAAATTCCCAACATACGCTAGGTGATGGTAGCCTACCCTCTAAATCTCTGACAGCCCTACACTTGTTAAAAATTCTGACATTACACTGTTGTCATTACGGTGGGATATGTTATCTCTCATCATCACACAAGAGCTCAAAACTTCTAACATTATGGTAGGATTTGCTAGACTGGCTTCAGCAAATTTCCCATCAGATCATAAGATTGCTAATCTTCCATCATCATTACGGTAAGTTAAAGATTTCATCATTACAATTGGGCAGATAAATAACATTAAACAAGAAACATTCGAAATGAAACTGAACACAGTTCTACCATTTTTCTTACCAAACAACTACCTTTCCCCATGCGGTATCAATAAAGATGGATGGATAGACTGTTAGATACACCGTATGTTGGAGATGTCTCAGCCGTTGGAGAAGTCTGACTGTGACTAAGGAGTGAGGACTGAAGAGGTTAGAGCCGAGGAGTAGAGGTGGACTGGTGTGTCAACTTGTCAAGTGTGAGCTGTGAAATGTAATGTTACGTCCCCATCCCACATTGCCACAGGCTCCAACAGCAGTAGTTCAGTATAAAAGGGATGTTGCCCAGTGAGTTGTTCTTTCTAATCATCCTTCCGGTGTACAATACACAAGATCAGCTCAGGCGTCGTAAATAAACACTGGCTTCTTAAGTTTGCTGTCTTTATTTTCCAAATAATTACACTTAATGCTTGCCAGCTACACTTCACTGTTCACAAGTACCAGAGCTATACAATCTGCACTAACTGCACTGACACTGAAGTGGCACTGAACTAAACTCAAAATTAACTGAAAACCCTCCAGGCCCTTTCCCATCCTTATATAATCTTGCATTATACTTGAATCTTCGAGTATACTCTAGCTTCAACAGTTGCCAAATCAGACATCCTAAACATGCCAGAGCTTTCTTACATTATGTAGCACTCTAAATTCATTAGCATACAAACTTAAATTCGATTACATAATTTAATAAATAATCACAAATAAAAACATTATAGAGAAAAAGAGCAGGAAATTTATTGCATAACTTACAAAAAGCCTCCTCTCACAAATAGCAGGCAAACTGGCAATTCTGAAACGTAGCGGAAAAATTCGAGACTCGTCGGGAATACTCCAGCACTACCCAACTAGCAAATCACGCTTCTCAGTGGTAATAATATAATTCATTTACATACAATAGTGAAGGATTTACCCTTTTTTTGTAGTAAAAACAGTCTAATATACAATCATTATCATTGAAATTTATATTTTAGTTTTACTATAACTATAATTTCACTATCTCATTCATTACTTTGGACAGTTTCCACATTTCATAAAGTCATCTATTGTTATTCAGAATAGAGTAAATAAAGATATAATTGTAGTGGATGAGTAACTAGAGATTATTTTTAACCCCTTGAATATGAAAAATATCATTAAATTTAATATAATCCTCTACTGGTATCTAGAACAAAATGAAGCTGATGCCATGGTACTGAATGGTATAAAAATTGTTTGCGTTATTGCATTTGTGGAACTGCATATTTCAAGAATTTTGCAGATTCTCGGCTGCGGAAGGCAATTTTTCTTAGTCTGCGGATTTGCGTTGCAGAATTGAGTTTTCATTTGCAGTGTCCAGCTCTGCTCTTCATGGCACTGCCTTAGCACTCACCATTCCAGCCTCATTCTCCCAGCCTCTCAACCTGTCTCTAAACACATCAGTTGCCTCAATGTTTTTCCTCATTCTAAACTAAGACTACTTGCTGACTCAAAGAGGAGACAGCACATGTACTCACCTTCCTCTTTCCCTACGAAGTCTCTCATAAACTCCTCTGAATTCGCCTTGGCAAAGCAGATTAGAGGTCAGACTGAGAGAAAGGGAGAGAGAGAATCAGGCGAGTAATATGGAGACAGTGAGCAGGGGCGGGTTGGCCATTGAATATTCTAGAACAGTCCAAAAGATGGTGTGTCAATGAGCTTAAGGGTCGATGGATCTATTTCTGGAACGAATTTTTGTTTAAACTGATTTTGTTAAATTGAAAGATGAAAGATACATTTAGTAACCATCAGCTAATTTTCAGCATCAGGATTAGGGACATAGTGTGAAGAACTGTTGTTATAAGATGTGTGTGTGTGTGTGTGTGTGTGTGTGTGTGAGAGAGAGAGAGAGAGAGAGAGAGAGAGAGAGAGAGAGAGAGAGAGAGATATCAGATAATCTGCGATGGAACTGGCCTGCAGATAGTGGACTTGTTAAAAATAAAAAGAGAAATGATGTAGAATTTGTTTTATGCAAGTTTTTAACCCGCCGAGTCCCACCGACGTACGATGCACGTCGCTACTTTTTTCCACGGACAGACCCAGCGACATGCATCGTACATCACGCAGTTGCAAGGCCCATTGTATGCACATTTTCAACATTCGTGGGTGATTTTTGGTGGGCATATGTGGGAGACCTTCCTCTACCTGCTGTCAAGCAGGGATACTGCCTGGACCCACCTAGCCCCCCCTTCCCCCCCTCCCCCCCACACTGGGCAATTCACCTGTTAGCAGTAACCTAGCCAGTAAAGGTATGTTGCTCCACGGTCTCTCCAATGACAAAATTCACAGTGAAAGTGATTCCTGAGGTGGAGGACAAAGAAACAAAGAAGCTAGAGGTAGAAACAAACAGAAGTGATGAGGTGGTAATGTAAAGGAAGGTGCCATATACTGGGGTTTTGGGTGAGTGAACATTGCTTATAAACGCCTATATTATTGTTTGAAAACCAATATAGACTTGCACTATACATAAATTCGTACCAAATAAATGAAATAAATACGTAATTTAAAGTGGCTTGAATTAGTTAACCCTTCCATAGTTCGTTTTCTTTAGCCAGGTACCCTGAAAAAGAAAGAAAACATAAAGTTGAGTGACACCTGTATCAAAAAATTTTTTACCTCAGGATCGCGATTTCTCAATGAATTTTCGATGTTTCTCACCAAAAGCGATGGTTTCAGCCAAGAAACAAAAAGTCGAAAATCGGTTGGGATCTGGGGGTACACTGGGTAAAAAACCAGTCGGGACTGGATGGGTTAATTGTCATATGCTTAGAATTTTTACTGGGAAAGAAGTATTCAGTTTCAAAGAGTAGATGCCTAATGTAATTATGTAAGTGCAGTCCAGAAGGCATGGAGATTTGTTCTCTTTTTACACTGTACGATGGTAAGAGATGACAAATACCAGATGACTGCAACACTGATACCATGGAAAGTGGGATGCGTATGGCTGTTAGTGTGTGGATTATTTCAGTGGTTAAGGAGGCTCTCTAGTTTCTTTTTCTTACCAGATTATTTTTGCATATAGCTCTTTATTAACCCGTCACATCCCGACTGGTTTCCTACCTCCGATACCTCCCAGTCCCGAGCAACTTCAAATTTTTTTCTTGGAGGGGGCTCAAACCTTCGCTTTTGGTGAGAAACATCGAAAATTCATAGAGAAATCGCCCTCCTGAGCTTATAAATGTTGCTACAGGTGACGAGTTAGCCTTACCTTTCATTCTCTCTCAGGGTATCTGGCCTCAAAGAAAACGAACTATGGGAGGGTATAACTAATTCAAGCCACTTTGAATTACATATTTATTTATTTGGTACGAATTTATGTGTAGTACAAGACTATATTGGTTTTCACACAACTATATAGGCAATAGAAGCATTGTTCAGTCACCAAACACATCCACATATGGCACCTTCCTTTACGACATTACCACCTCATCACTTCTGTTTGTTTCTTGCTCTAGCTTCTTTATTCTTTATCCTCCACCTCAGGAATCACTTTCACCGTGAATTTCGTCACTGGAGAGACTGTGGTGCGACATGTCTTTATTGGCCAGGTCACTGCTAACAGGTGAATTGCCGAGTGTGGGGGGAGGGGGGATCAGGTGGGGCCAGGCAGTATCCCCACTTGACAGCAGATAGGGGAAGGTCTCTCACATATACCTACCAAAAATCCCCGTGAAACTTGAAAAATTTGCAAATGACTGACCTTGCAATTGCGTAACGTATTGTACGTTGATGGGTCTAGCTGTGACAAAACGTTGCGACATACCCATACGTCGACGGGATGCCTCGGGTTAATCCCCTATCTGTTATTTTTTAATTCTATCTTAGTATTAAAATGACACAGACAGCACAGAAAGGAGCAACAAAGAGGAGAATGGAAAATTAATAGCTATGGAACATTTGTTTGGAAGCTTCCTTAACTGTCAAGAATATGGGTTTAGGGCCGTTTTCATAGGCGTCCACAGTGCCGTCCCCAACATCCTACACACTACACAGCCCCGAACACACATTTTCGTTTCCACAGTCGCTCCCAACCAACACCCTCCAAGACCATTTGAGACCGCATTCGGGCTGTCCCCAGCTAGTATGAGAACATACTTAAGGAGCGCGAAGGTTTCCAGCAAACGGACCAGAAATAAATAAAATAAGAGTTGTTATCTAAGGCATATATTTATGAATATTTTGAAACAGATACCTGATGCAACATACAAGATACTTCTACAGCCCACACACACAAAAAAAAACTCACATTTCTACACTTTTAAGATACTGTGCTGTAATTTACCCAAATGCAAGTCAACCTATCGCTCTTTACTTCGGAGCCTGCTGGAGGCTCCAGAACAGACCCGAAAATACTAAAAGAATCAATGTCTAATGCATATTTTCATCAAAATTTTAGCATCATATGCCCAACATAACATTGCTGCTACAACTAACTCACCCCATTTACAAAGTACCTCATATTCATGTACTATTATCATATTTTTAATTAACCAAATCCTGTTCTTCACCCCATTAGACGTTAATATACATGTTACTTTTCCAGTTATTTTTATGCATGGCTTTTTTGTAACACCCAGCATTCATCACATTTCTGCTTACTTCCGATGTTTCAAGTGGGCGGTTGGTGACGTTTCTTATTCTTTATTTTTGCTGCTTCCAGACGAATTTATTTACTCCTGAATATTTTAGCAGATGTGTGAAACGCATTTTCGAGCCAGTCCATATACCACATTGGTCACATTGGAATTTCTAAACATTCTCAGTATATGGTAGGTGCTGGATGAGGCATCTTTTCCTGCTAATAGTTCACTGCATCCATGTTTTGGCGACCAAGAACTACCAACCCCTACCACATCAGAACAGCTAGACGTCCCCAAGTTGGTTTAAGCTCCCCAAAATCATTCCGACGGACTATGGAATCCAAAGGCGCTTTTGGTTCTCGCCCGACCCATGCTTGGACCCAAAAGGTTAGGAACGACTGTGAAAATGGCGATTAGATTAGTCCTAGCAGTTGCGATAGGTGGCGCTATTCCTTCCTCCCCTCTCTTCTCTTGTACAATCCTTCCTCGCCTGTGCTAGCTTTCCCACCAGCTACTCCCATCCCACCTCATCGCATCCTATCCCATCGCATCTCATCTTTCTTCCATGTTCTTCATCCATCTCTCCTCTCCTCTCCTCTCCTTATCTCTACTTGACACATCTCTACCACTATACCCACTTATCTCCTCTTCTAGCCACATCTCTTCTCTTTTATCTACCTTTGCTCTTAGCTTCTAGCCCTCTCCTCTCTTGTTTTCTCTTCGAGCCACCTCTTCTCTTCCAGCTGCCTTTTCTTCTCTTCTCCTTTAGCCACATCTTTCTGTTAAGCACCCTCTCCCTTTTCTGCTCTCTAGCCACCTCTTCTCTTCCTTCTAGGTACCTCTTCTTTTTTTTTTTTTTTACCTCTCAACCCCTCTCCATTTGTATTCTATATTTCTCTTCTGATCTCTTCTGTTTCCTCTTCACTTCATATCCCTTCTCTTTTACCACTCCCTTCTTTTGTACAGCCACAAGCAAAAGATCGTCGACAATTTTTCTTCCGGCTGGGGAATAAAATATTTTACATGGACAGTTTTTATGTGATAGCCATATGAAGCACGTAACAAATAGCCTACAAGAAGAAAGAATATTCCCTCTTCTCTTCTACTGTCCTCTTTTGTATATCTCTTTTCTCTTCTACCTTCCTTATCTCTTCTACCTTCCTCTCATCCTCTACCTCCCTCTTCTTTTCTACCTCCCTCATCTCTGCTTCATTCTTCTTCTCTCCTACCTTCCTCATCTCTTCTACCTTCCTCTTCTCCTCTACCTCCATCTTTTCTACCTTCCTCATCTCTTCTACCTTCCTCTTCTCCTCTACCTCCCTCTTCTCTTCTACCTTCCTCTTCTCTACCTCACTCTCTCTTCTACCTCCTCTTCTACTTCCCTCTTCTCTTCTACCTTCCTCTTTTCTTCTACCTTCCTCATCTCTTCTACCTTCCTCATCTCCTCTACTTCCTTCTTCTCTTCAACCTCCCTCTTCTCCTCAACCTCCCTCTTCTCTTCTACCTTCCTCTTCTCTTCTACCTTCCTCATCTCTTCTACCTTCCCCTTCTCCTCTACCTCCCTCTTCTTCTCTACCTTCCTCATCTCTTCTTCCTTCCTCTTCTTCTCTACCTCCCTCTCTCTTCTACCTCCTTCTTCTCTTCTATCTCCCTCTTCTCTTCTACCTTCCTCTTCTCTTCTACCTTCCTCTTCTCTTCTACCTTCCTCTTCTCTTCTAACTTCATCTCTTCTACCTCCTTCTCTTCTACCTTCCTCTTCTCTTCTACCTTCCTCGTCTCTTCTACCTTCCACTTCACCTCTACCTCCCTCATCTCTTCAACCTCTTTCTTCTCTTCTACCACCTTCTTTCTTCAACCTCCCTCTTCTCTTCTACCTCCCTCTTCTCTTCTACTTTCCTCTTCTCTTCTATCTTCCTCATCTTTTCTACCTTCTTTCTTCTCCTCTACCTCCCTCTTCTCTTCTATCTTCCTCATCTCTTCTACCTTCCTCATCTCTTCTACCTTCCTCTTCTCCTCTACCTCCCTTTCTCTTCTACCTCCTTCCCTTCTACCTCCCTCTTCTCTTCTACTTTCCTCTTCTCTTCTACCTTCCTCATCTCTTCTACCTTCCTCTTCTCCTCTACCTCCCTCTTCTCCTCAACCTCCCTCTTCTCTTCTACCTTCCTCTTCTCTTCTACCTTCCTTATCTCTTCTACTTTCCTCTTCTCCTCTACCTCCCTCTTCTCTTCTACCTTCCTCATCTCTTCTACCTTCCTTTTCTCCCCTACCTCCCTCTCTGTTCTACCTCCTTCTCTTCTATCTCCCTCTTCTCCTACCTTCCTCTTCTCTTCTACCTTTCTCATCTCTTCTACCTCCCTCTTTTCTTCAACCTCCCTCTTCTCAACCTCCCTCTTCTCTTCTGCTTTCCTCTTCTCTTCTACCTTCCTCATCTCTTCTACCTCCCTCTTCTCTTCTACCTCCTTCTCTCATCAGCCAACACCAAACTTCATGCACGCTACACACTACACTTCGTTTTCAAAAAATTCTAAAAAATGGCTAATGAAAATCGTGCCTCGGAGTCCCCAGGGGGGGGGGACCATAAATGCCCCCACCATCCGCCCCTCTCCCGGTGACGACTCTCGGAGCTGCCTGGAACCACTGTCTGACTCACTCCTTCATTTCTGTAACATTCGCGGCCTTTCCTCTAACTTTCGCTCTGTTGAGCACCACCTCTTCTCCTCTAAACCTCACCTTCTCTTTCTTTCTGAGACTCAGCTGTCTGAGACAACTGACAGCAAACCCTTTTCTGTATCCTCCTACTTTCTCTATTCTCATTTCAAAGCCAAAGGTGGCTGTTGTGTATATGTACGTAACGATCTCTCTTGCTCTCGTGTTCCTGAACTTGATTCTTCTGAATTCTCTACTCTCTGGCTTCGGCTCTCCTGTCATTCTCTGACTAAATATATCTGTCCTGTTTACTTATCTCCTAATTCTACCGACTATCAAAAATTCTTTGACTTTCTTTCTTCTACGATGGAACACATTCTATCCATTTCTCCTTTCTCTGAAATCTCCATTCTAGGAGGTTTCAATGTTCACCACCACCTTTGGCTCTCCTCTCCTTTCACTGATCTACCTGGTGAACAAGCCTACATCTTTTCTATCCATAATGACCTAGAGCAGCTTGTAGAGCACCCTACCCGTATCCCTGACCCCCTTGGAGAGAGTTCCAACATACTTGACCTTCTCCTAACAACTGATCCTTCTGCTTACACTGTTAATCTTTTCTCTCCGTTGGGCTACTCCGATCATAACCTTATTACCTTAACCTGTCCTATTGCTCCAGGACAGCCTGTGGACCCTCCAAAGAAACGCCGCCTGTGGCACTTTGGAGCTGCAGATTGGGAGGCCCTCAGGCAGTACTTCTTTGATTTTCCTTGGAATGATTATTGCTTCCATGGCCGGAAGCCGTCTGAGTGTGCCCTGTGCATTACGGAGGTTATTCTCTCGGGCATGGAAGCATACATTCCTTTTTCATATCCTCTGACTAATGCAAGAAAGCCTTGGTTTAATCACGCTTGTTCTAATGCTGTCCGCAACAGAGAGAGGGCCTTTAAAAGGTACCAGAGCCAACCTACCCCTGAATCACATCTTTTTTTTATATTTCTGCCCGGAATCGTGCTAAGTCTGTTCTTCGCTCTGCTAAAAATTATTTCATCCGTGCTAAATGTTCCCAACTCTCCAACTCGAATTCTTCTCGCTCCTTTTGGCACCTTGCCAAAAATCTTTCTAACAACTTTACCTCATCATCCTTCCCTGCTCTTTTCTACTCTGATGGCTCTGTAGCTATTTCTTCTACTGATAAAGCAGATCTCTTTGCTCAGACTTTCTCCTCCAATTCTACCTTAGACGATTCCGGTGCTGTTCCTCCATCACTTCCCCCCTCAGACTTCCTTATGACTGGCATTAAAATTTCTTCAGCTGATGTATTTTCTGCCATCACTGGCCTCAATATTAACAAGGCATATGGGCCTGATGGAGTCCCTCCTGTTGTCCTCAAAAACTGTGCTTCTGTGCTTACACCCTGCCTAGGTAAACTCTTTCGCCTTTGTCTCTCAACTTGTACCTTTCCTTCTTGCTGGAAGTTTGCTCTCATTCAGCCAGTCCCAAAGAAGGGTGACCATTCCCAACCCTCTAACTATCGTCCAATTGCTTTAACATCCTGTGT
>JAGKTI010000543.1:73837-92690 GCA_018397915.1 Birgus latro | reverse complement strand
TCCTCATCTCTTCTACCTCCCTCTTCTCTTCTACCTCCTTCTCTCATCAGCCAACACCAAACTTCATGCACGCTACACACTACACTTCGTTTTCAAAAAATTCTAAAAAATGGCTAATGAAAATCGTGCCTCGGAGTCCCCAGGGGGGGGGACCATAAATGCCCCCACCATCCGCCCCTCTCCCGGTGACGACTCTCGGAGCTGCCTGGAACCACTGTCTGACTCACTCCTTCATTTCTGTAACATTCGCGGCCTTTCCTCTAACTTTCGCTCTGTTGAGCACCACCTCTTCTCCTCTAAACCTCACCTTCTCTTTCTTTCTGAGACTCAGCTGTCTGAGACAACTGACAGCAAACCCTTTTCTGTATCCTCCTACTTTCTCTATTCTCATTTCAAAGCCAAAGGTGGCTGTTGTGTATATGTACGTAACGATCTCTCTTGCTCTCGTGTTCCTGAACTTGATTCTTCTGAATTCTCTACTCTCTGGCTTCGGCTCTCCTGTCATTCTCTGACTAAATATATCTGTCCTGTTTACTTATCTCCTAATTCTACCGACTATCAAAAATTCTTTGACTTTCTTTCTTCTACGATGGAACACATTCTATCCATTTCTCCTTTCTCTGAAATCTCCATTCTAGGAGGTTTCAATGTTCACCACCACCTTTGGCTCTCCTCTCCTTTCACTGATCTACCTGGTGAACAAGCCTACATCTTTTCTATCCATAATGACCTAGAGCAGCTTGTAGAGCACCCTACCCGTATCCCTGACCCCCTTGGAGAGAGTTCCAACATACTTGACCTTCTCCTAACAACTGATCCTTCTGCTTACACTGTTAATCTTTTCTCTCCGTTGGGCTACTCCGATCATAACCTTATTACCTTAACCTGTCCTATTGCTCCAGGACAGCCTGTGGACCCTCCAAAGAAACGCCGCCTGTGGCACTTTGGAGCTGCAGATTGGGAGGCCCTCAGGCAGTACTTCTTTGATTTTCCTTGGAATGATTATTGCTTCCATGGCCGGGAGCCGTCTGAGTGTGCCCTGCGCATTACGGAGGTTATTCTCTCGGGCATGGAAGCATACATTCCTTTTTCATATCCTCTGACTAATGCAAGAAAGCCTTGGTTTAATCACGCTTGTTCTAATGCTGTCCGCAACAGAGAGAGGGCCTTTAAAAGGTACCAGAGCCAACCTACCCCTGAATCACATCTTTTTTTTATATTTCTGCCCGGAATCGTGCTAAGTCTGTTCTTCGCTCTGCTAAAAATTATTTCATCCGTGCTAAATGTTCCCAACTCTCCAACTCGAATTCTTCTCGCTCCTTTTGGCACCTTGCCAAAAACCTTTCTAACAACTTTACCTCATCATCCTTCCCTGCTCTTTTCTACTCTGATGGCTCTGTAGCTATTTCTTCTACTGATAAAGCAGATCTCTTTGCTCAGACTTTCTCCTCCAATTCTACCTTAGACGATTCCGGTGCTGTTCCTCCATCACTTCCCCCCTCAGACTTCCTTATGACTGGCATTAAAATTTCTTCAGGTGATGTATTTTCTGCCATCACTGGCCTCAATATTAACAAGGCATATGGGCCTGATGGAGTCCCTCCTGTTGTCCTCAAAAACTGTGCTTCTGTGCTTACACCCTGCCTAGGTAAACTCTTTTGCCTTTGTCTCTCAACTTGTACCTTTCCTTCTTGCTGGAAGTTTGCTCTCATTCAGCCAGTCCCAAAGAAGGGTGACCATTCCCAACCCTCTAACTATCGTCCAATTGCTTTAACATCCTGTGTATCAAAAGTTTTCGAATCAGTTCTTAAAACAGAAAAATTTTAAAGCATCTTTCCTGTCACAACCTTCTTTCTGATCGTCAGTATGGGTTCCGTCAGGGACGCTCCACTGGCGATCTTCTCACCTACCTTTCAGACTCCTGGTCATCCTCCTTTCGGGACTTTGGCGAAAGCTTTGCCATTGCACTTGACATCTCAAAGGCTTTCGATCGAGTCTGGCATAAATCTTTGATTTCCAAACTGCCCTCTTACAGCTTCTATCCTTCTGTCTGTGCCTTCATCTCTAGCTTCCTTTCTGGTCGTTCTATAGCTGCTGTTGTAGACGGCCATCGTTCTTCTCCTAGACCTATCAACAGTGGTGTTCCTCAGGGCTCTGTCCTATCACCAACTCTCTTTCTTTTATTCATCAATGACCTTCTAAGCTGTACATCTAACCCTATCCACTCATATGCTGATGATTCCACCCTTCACCTTTCCATTCGATTTCCACAACGTCCATCTCAGGAGTTACTTCAGCAAACAAGGGATGAGGCTATGGCACACCTAATGTCTGACTTGGCTCATATCTCTGATTAGGGTAAAAATAATCTTGTTATTTTTACTGCATCAAAAACTCAGTTCTTACACTTATCAACCCGACAAAATCTTCCTCAGGATTACCCACTAATGTTTAATAATGTCCAGCTCTGTCCTGCATCATCCTTGAACATGCTAGGGATTTCATTCTCTCGTGATTTGTCTTGGAAAGAACATATTACATCTCTTATGAAATCTGCTTCCAAGAGATTAGGTGTGCTGGGCCGACTCCGAGCTTTCTTTACCCCTGCACAGATGTTGACCTTGAACACGGGTTTTATTCGCCCGTGTATGGAGTACAACTTTCATGTGTGGGGAGGCTCCCCACATGCAGTTCTTCTCAATAGGGTGGAGTCAAAGGCTTTTCGTCTCATTAACTCTCCTCTTACTGATTCCCTTCAACCTTTGTCTCTTCGCCGCACTGTTGCTTCTTTATCTCTCTTCTATCGCTACTTCAATGGTCACTGTTCCTCTGAACTGTCTGCTTGCATCCCTCCACTTCTATACGGGCACGTAGTACCCGTCTAGCAACAAACTCTCATCCCTTTTCTGTCAAACTCTCTAATGCAAGAGTTAACCGTTACTCCCAGTCCTTCATTTATGCAACTGGTCAACTCTGGAACTGTCTCCCTCTGTCTGTATTCCATGCTTCCTATGATCTCCAATCTTTCAAACGCAGTGTGTCCAGGCATCTCGAAGTGAGTGGATCTTGAATTTGGCTCTCTTTTGTGTTGTTTTTACTTTTTCTTGGAAGGAACAGTATGTGGGCCCATGGCCCTTGATTCCTTCTACCTTGCATAAAAAAAAATCTACCTCCCTCTCTCATCTACCTCCCTCTCTCTTCTACTTCCCTTTCTCTTCTACCTCCCTTTCCTCCTTTACCTCCCTCTTCTCTTCGACCTTCCTCTTCTCTTCTACCTCCCTCTCTCTTCTACCTCCCTCTTCCCCTCTACCTCCCTCTCCCTTCTACCTCCCTCTCTCTTCTGTCTTTTTCTTCCCTTCAGCCTCTTTTCTACGTCATATTTTATTCCACCTTTTTTTTTCTCCTCTCCTCACTCTTCCCTGTTACCACCTCTCCCCATCTCTCTTCTACTCTTCTTTTGCCCTTTTCTTTTGTCCTCTGCCTAACTTTTCTGCCCTCTCCTTTCCCCTTGTCTACGGCATTTTATATGATGCTGTCATCCTCCTCTAATGCACTAGCGTACGCAGTGGTTTCGACTCCAACTGCTGGAAAATGACCTTAAATGGGCCCCCACAATCTCTTAACCCGGCCCAATACAGTTACTTGTATTGGCTGACAATGAGTTGCGAAGGTAGGAAATACTCCGCAGACTGTGAGCCAAAATAATCATTGATATAACTACACATTCTTTATTATGATGAATGAGATTTTTTTCTTTTTCTGTGATTTTCTGACCGCCACTTGGTAGTGTTGAGAATCAAGGTCCAAATGAAAGGGAGAAATAGAAGGAAAAGACATGAGGAAGTGTTCATAAAAATAGGATGGAAAGGTAACAAGAGGATGGAAAAAAGGCAGAATAAAAGAGAGAAGTGGAGGAGCAATTGGATAAATACGGATTGGAGCAGATGGGGGACGTGGAACGTGTGTTCAAGATATTCACAGAAGAAATCTGTGCAGCATGTGAGGTGGTGTGTGGGGCGAAGAGAAGACGAAAGGAGGTGCAGGGAACAGCACGGTGGAATGAAGAGGTAAGACAGGCCGTGGCACAAAAGAAGAAAGCATATAGTGAGTGGATGAGAAACAGGGGCATGGAAGAAGTTGAGAGACGGAAGAGAGTTATATGCAGAGAGGAAGAGAGAGGTAAAAAGATTAGTAAGAGTGAGTAAGAGGAGAGTGGACGAGAAATTTGGAAGACATTTGTGTGTAAAGTGGAGGGAATGTAAGAAAATGTTCTGGAAAGAAGTACAAAGAGATAGACAGGGTGATAAAGAAGTAAGTCAGGGAGTGAAAGATAAAAATGGTATATTGCTGGTGGAGAAGGGAGAAAAAGTGAGCAGATGGAGAGAACACTTTAAGGAATTATTGAACATATAGAATGAAAGTAATGTGAGTCTCAGTGGCTAGGGAATGGCTGAGAGAAGGAGGGATGCGAGAAGAGAGGAAGAAATCAGTAGGATAGAAGTTGTGGAAGCAATGAAGAAAGTCAAAATGGGGAAAGCCCCAGGAACTGATTGAGTGTGTGGTGAAATGAAGCATGGAGGGGAGATAGTAGTAGAATGGATGTGGAAGATGGGCAGATAGGCCTGGGAGGAAGGTAGAGTCCCGGAGGATTGGAAGTAAGGAGTAGTTATTCCCCTGCACAAAGGAAAAGGGGAAAAAGAAGTGTGTGGAAATCATAGGGGCATTTGTCTTCTTAGTGTAATAGGAAAAGTGTATGGTAAGATACTTATTGACAGAGTTAGGGGAAATAATAGAGGAATTAGTTGGAAAAGAACAGGGAGGTTTTAGGAAGGGAAGAGGTTGTGTAGATCAGATACTCATTCTTGGATCTTTAGTGGAAAAGTTTCTAGACAAGGGAAAGAAGTTGTATGCAGCTTTCATGGATTTGGAGGAAGCATATGACAGGGTGGATAGACAAGGATTGTGGAAAGCATTAAGATTATATGGAGTAGATGGGAAGTTGTTGAATGCCGTGAAGAGTATGTATGAGGGTGCTAAGGCTGCAGTGCAAGTGGATAGTGAACTGAGTGAATTTTTCTATTTGAAGGTTGGATTGAAACAGGTGTGTCATGTCTCCATGGTTGTTCAGTCTGTATATGAATGGGGTTTTAAAAGAGATACAAGGTAGGTCAGTGGATGTTGGAGTGGCCCTAATGAGAGAGGGCAGTGTTTGGAAACTTCTGGTACTGTTGTTTGCAGATGATACTGTGTTGTTAAATAAAGACGAAGGGGAGCTGCAAGGCTTGGTGGATGAGTTTGGGAGATTGTATAAGAAACGGAATCTAAAGGTGAATGTAGGGAAGATTAAAGTTATGGTCTTTGAGAGAAATGAAGTCAGTGAATGTACAGTGAGGTTGGATGAGGAAGAAATGGAAAAATGTGAGTGTGTTTAAGTACTGGGGTAGTGTGATGAGTAAGGATGGAAGTTTAGAGAGTGAAGTACTTGAAAGGGCACAACAAGGAAGTAAGGTTGCTGGTTCCTTGAAAGCAGTGATAAGAAACAGGGAAGTGAGCATGGAAGTAAAAAAAAGCCACTGCATGACAGTATTGTGATACCAACTCTAACGTATGGAAGAGAAGCTTGGACCTTGTTGGAGGGACACAAGTCAAGAGTGAGAGCAGTGGAAATGAGTTATTTGAGAGAAGCATGTCGAGTCCATAGAGAAACAGACTGACAAATAAGGAAGTGAAGGAGCGTTGTGGTGTGATGTTGTAGGAAGTGTTAGGAGAAACACACCAAGGTGGTTTGGCCACATGGAGAGGATGGAGAGCGAGAAACTGATGAGGAGAGTGTATGTGAGTGAGATGGAGTGGTGGAGAGGGAGGGGGAGGCCAAGGATGAGATGGAGGGATGGAGTGGACAGGTATATGAGAGAGGGGGGGTGTGAGCTGGGAGCAGGGCAGAGGAATGGAGGGGGACAGGGCGACATGGAAGCGATTTGTTTGTGGCCATCCCTTACGGGACTGAGGTGTACGGCAATAAATAGATAGTATTAACCTACATGGTGATAATATATATATATATATATATATATATATATATATATATATATATATAATATATATTCCAATAAAAAGTGCCGATTCGGTAAACAACCACCGATTCTTAAATTCGTCGCAACGACGAAACATCATCCATGTCGCCATTATTGTTATTATTATTTTTCATTTCCAGATCAACCTCTCATGCGGTACTCTATCAGACACTTTCCTGAAATCCAAAAAAATACTTTTCACCTACCCATCCCTTTCCTGTAACACATTAACCCGCCAAGTCCCAACGACGTACGATGCACGTCGCTACTTTTTTCCGCGGACAGACCCAACGACGTGCATCATACGTCACGCAGTTGCAAGGCCCATTGTGTGCACCTTTTTCAACATTCGTGGGTGATTTTTGGTAGGCATATGTGGGAGACCTTCCTCTACCTGCTGTCAAGTAGGGATACTGCCTAGCCCCACCTAACCCCCCCTTCCCCCCTCCCCCCACATTGGGCAATTCACCTGTTAGCAGTAAGCTAGCCAGTAAGGTATGTTGCCCCATGGTCTCTCCAATGACGAAATTCACTGTGAAAGTGCCAGTGGAGGACAAAGAAACAAAGAAGCTAGAGGTAGAAACAAACAGAAGTGATGAGGTAGTAATGTTGTAAAGGAAGGTGCCATATACTGAGGTTTTGGGTGAGTGAACAATGCTTATAAACACCTGTATTATTGTGTGAAAGCCAATATAGACTTTTACTGCACATAAATTCGTACCGAATAAATGAAATAAATACATAATTTAAAGTGGCTTGAATTAGTTAGCCCTTCCATAGTTCATTTTCTTTAGCCAGATACCCTGAAAAAGAAGGAAAACGTAAGGTTGAGTGACACCTGTATCAACATTTTTTTTACCTCAGGATCGCGATTTCACTATGAATTTTCAATGTTTCTCTCCAAAAGCGAAGGTTTCAGCCAAAAAACTAAAAGTCGAAAATCGGTCGGGACCTGGGGGTAGGCTGGGTAAAAAAAAACGGTCGGGACTGGACGGGTTAATAACTCTGTCACAAAAACTCAGCAAGTTCGAGACATGAAGCATCATAGATTATAAACCTAGATGCCACATGACCTATTTTCGATGTGTCTGTGTGGCCGCCATCTTTCAGCCGTCAAGGCAGACGATTTAGGGTTCCTATCATTGAGGAAAGTTGACCACTATTTACCTAGAAATGCAGCAACACTGCGCTGCTGTAGGGTGTAAAAATTGTCAGAATATAGAGATAAGACAACAGGGAATAAGTTTCCATAGGTAAGTTGATTTAAAGACTAGTTTGTGTGTGTGTGTGTGTGTGTGTGTGTAATATGACTGACAGTGTTACGAAGGGGGATTTGCCAGTTAGGTGTTCGAGAACCTTCTCAGTGTTTCCTGTTTACGGTAGGCTGGTTTCGGTATGAGTCAGAGTTGCCAGTTTGCCTCCTGTTCATGAGCGTAGTTATTTCGTAAGTTATGCTTTTTATGCTCTTTTTCTCTGTAATGTTTTATTTACGTGATTGTTCATTAAATTATTTAATTTAATTTAAGTTTGGTAATTGATTTCGAGTGTTATGTAATGTAAGAAGATTGACATATTTGGGTTGTCTCTTAGTTGGCAACTATTAACTGTCGCACCGTCGAGTTCGTGCTAGAAGTTCCTGAATAATGCAAGCTTATATAAGGATGAGGGATGAGACACTAGCAGGTTCAGGTTTAGTTGAGCCTCGGACAATTTGGGTGAGGTTTAGTTGGTGCAGTGTCAGTGAAGTTTCTATATTTTCAGTACTTGTGAAAGCAGTGAAGTGTTATTGAAGTTTGTGTAATTTCGGTAATTGCGAAAACAGCTAAGTTTAATAACAGGGATGTGTTGTCAAGGATTAAGTGTAATAGTTGTGAAGTGTTGTCAAGCACTGAGTGTAATAACTGTGGAGTGTCATCAAGCATTAAGTGCAACTGCAGTTAGTAAAGTTTTTATAGCTCCGGTACTGGTGGGAAAGGTGAAGTGAAGTTGGAAAGCATTAAGTGGAATTATTTGGAAAATAAAGACAGTGAACTTTAAGAAGCCAGTGTTTATCTTCGCCTCAGCTGATCTTGTGTTCTGTACACCTAAAGCCTGACCATAGGAAGAACGACTCACTGGGCAATGTCCTTCCTATACTGAACTACTGTTGTTGGAGCCTGTGGCAGTGTGGGGATTTGAGATGTAACACTGGTGTCAGGAGTGTGATAATTTCAGGACTGCAGTGAGTCTAACCTTCGACATGAAACCAGATCTGCAAACAAGGTCTCGAGTTGGGCAAGAGGAGGAAATTTCCCTGGTGACGATTGTGAAGCTAATGCAGGAACAAATGAAAGAGCTCAGGAACGAAATCAAAGAACAACGGAAGAACAGAGTGAACAACTAGAGGCACAACGTAAAGATCAGAAAGAGCTCAGGAAGGAAATGAGAGAACAATTACAGGCACAATGTAAAGAACAGAAAGAGCTCAGGAAAAAAAATGAAAGAATTTCAGGCACACAGGAACAAAATCAGAGATCTATTTCAGACACACAAGAACGAAATCAGAGAACTATTTCAGGCACACAGGAACGAAATAAGAGAACTATTTCAGGCACAAAGTGTACAGTTGAAGTCACAGAGTGAACAACTGGAGGCACAACGTGAAGAACAAAAAGAACAATATGAGCAACTTCAATAGGCATCAGAGGAGCGTCAGTGGAAGGCACCCGACGGCCTCAGCAAGTATAGGCAGCTGGTGGTTCCAAAGAAGATGAGATCAGAGATCTTGGATGAGTCCCATAACCAGATCACCAGTGGGCACCTGGGAGTGAAGAAAACTCTAAGCCGGCTGCGACAGAGGTTTTACTGGATTGGCATGCATCAGTATGTTGAAGAGTGGTGTCAAGCCTGTGATGTGTGTTGTGCCAAGAGGGGACCCAAGAAACGTGGTTGCGCCCCTCTTCAGCGGTACCAAGTGGGTGCACTGATGGGAAGAGTTGCAGTGCACATTGCTGGACCTCTGCCACTCACTGAAACTTCACAAAGTGGCCAGAAGCCTATCCCATCCCTGATCAAGAGACTGTGACTGTTGCTCAGGTGCTGGTTGACCAGTTTTTCTGTCATTTTGGGATGCCACAAGTGCTACATTCAGACCAGGGTAGAAACTTTGAGTCTGCTGTGTTCCGTGAGTGCTGCAAGTTGCTGGGGATCAAGAAGACCAGGATGACCCCACTAAGGCCACGGTCAGATGGGATGGTGGAGAAATTCAACTGGATCCTGGGGCAAGAACTGGCCAAGTACTGCACAGATGGACAAACAGAATGGGACCAGAAAATACCTGCGTTACTGATGACATATCGGTCTGCATTGCATGAGTCTACCAGCTACATGCCTGCAAAATTGATGTTGGGCCACAAGTTACACTTACCCGTTGACTTAGTAATTGGAAGACCACCTGGTGAAGAGCTGCCTACAGACACCACATGCTATGCGAAGCATCTTCAGGAAAGGCTGATCAGGGTACATCATCAAGTGTGAGGAGCCCTCAAGTTTTCAGGAGAGGTGATGAAGTGGAAGCATGATGCCAAGGCAAATGAGGTGAGCTTCAAGGATGGTGACCAAGTTTGGTTTTACAATCTCAGCGAAAGAAGGGACAGTCACCGAAGCTGCAGAGCCCATGGGATGGCCCTTACGCTGTGTTGGACCGCCTATCAAATGTAACATATCGGATTCGGAGAGGTACGAAGTCTCACCCAAAGGTGGTACACGTGAATCGCCTGTGGCATTACCATGGGCCAGGGCAGTACAGCTAGGACGTCTCTGAGGAATCGTGCTCTCCCACAGCCAAGGATGTTGAGGAGGACCAAGGAGTTGAAGTGCAAGAGGATGATGACAGTTTCCCAAGAGATGTGAATAAAGAAGAGGACCAAGACCTTCCAGGAGTGGACTGTGTGGAGGAACAAGGACATTGTCGGAAGCGGCATAGAAGAAGACCTGATAAGTTGAAGGATTATTTTGTGTATAGTTAGATGTTTCTTTAGGATTAATTATGTTTATATATGCTGTGTAGTTTTGTTGGGACGACAAAGAACTAGGGAGGGGATAGTGTTACGAAGGGGGATTTGCCAGTTAGGTGTTCAAGAACCTTCTCGGTGTTTCCTGTTTACGGTAGGCTGGTTTCGGTACGAGTCAGAGTTACCAGTTTGCCTGCTGTTCATGAGCGTAGTTATTTCGTAAATTATGCTTTTTATGCCCTTTTTCTCTATAATGTTTTATTTATGTGATTGTACGTTAAATTATTTAATTTAATTTAAGTTTGGTAACTGATTTAGAGTGTTATGTAATGTAAGAAGATTGATATATTTGGGTTGTCTCTTAGTTGGCAACTGTTAACTGTCGCACCGTCGAGTTCGTGCTAGAAGTTTCCTGAATAATGCAAGCTTATATAAGGATGAGGGATGAGACACTAGCAGGTTCAGGTTTAGTTGAGCCTCGGTCAGTTTGGGTGAGGTTTAGTTGGTGCAGTGTCAGTGAAGTTTGCATATTTTCGGTACTTGTGAAAGCAGTGAAGTGTTATTGAAGTTTGTGTAATTTCGGTAATTGCGAAAACAGTTAAGTGTAATAACAGAGAAGTGTTGTCAAGGATTAAGTGTAATAGTTGTGAAGTGTTGTCAAGCATTGAGTGTAATAACTGTGGAGTGTTGTCAAGTATTAATTGCAACTGCAGTAAGTAAAGTTTTATAGCTCCGGTACTGGTGGGAAAAGTGAAGTGAAGTTGGAAAGCATTGAGTGGAATTATTTGGAAAATAAAGACAATGAACTTTAAGAAGCCAGTGTTTATCTTTGCCTCAGCTGATCTTGAGTTCTGTACACCTAAAAGCTGACCATAGGAAGAACGACTCACTGGGCAACGTCCTTCCTATACTGAACTACTGCTGTTGGAGCCTGTGGCAGTGTGGGGATTGGGGACGTAACAACAGCTTAACAATGCATTATTAATGTCAATGTCAGTAAGGTCCATGGTGCCTGCTGTACCAGTGCCAGTGGAATGTGAAATTTCTACTGTACGAGAACAATTGATACAAAATTATTTGCTTCTTGATTTTCATATAAACAAAGTACCAAGGGGGAAAAAAATAATAATAATAAAGCATCAGCATTTGAAAGCCAAGAGTTTGAAGAAGGCTGTTCATTCCAATATATGACCGAATGTATTGTCAAAATGTATTGTTATACATCTCTCAGAATGTCCATATTAATATTATGAAATATATTCAGGGCCAAGCACAATGATTATTTCATTTATCCCCGTGTATCATACGTAAAGAAAATCCTAGATAGAAGCTAAATATCCCTCTTAGCACAATTCAGATGTGGAATGCTTCCACTCAGTATTGAAACTGGGAGATATTACAATTGCTCTACAGACTGTGTAACTTCTGTGATGGAGACCACATTGAAAATGAAGAACATTTCCTGTTTTTCTGTACAAAATATAATGAACTATGATACATTTTTTTTTTCTATCTAAAGCAAGTTAAATATTTGTAAACTTTGAAAATTTAAATATTCATCAAACCTTTGTAAACTTAATAAATGAAATACTATATTAACCCGCAGAGTCCCACCGACGTACGGTGCACGTCACTTTGTCACGCTCAGACCCACCAACGTGCATCGTACGTCACTCAATTGCAAGGCCCGTCCTGTGCACATTTTTCAAGATTCGCAGGTGATTTTCGGCAGGCATATGTGGGAGACCTTCCTCTACTTGCTGTCAAGCAGGGATATCGCCTGACCCCCCTCTCCCCCACACTCGGAAATTCACCTGTTAGCAGTAACCTGGCCAGTACAGACATGTTGCCCCACGGTCTCTCCAATGACGAAATTCACTGTGAAAGTGATTCCTCAGGTGGAGTACAAAAAATAAAGAAGCTAGAGCAAGAAACAAACAGAAGTGATGAGGTGGTAATGTTGTAAAAGAATGTGCCATATGTGGATGTGTTTGGTGACTGAACTATGCTTCTTTTGCCTATATAATTGTGTGAAAACCAATATAGTCTTGTACTACACATAAATTCGTACCAAATAAATAAATAAATACGTAATTTAAAGTGGCTTGAATTAGTTTACCCTCCCATAGTTCGTTTTCTTTTAGGCCAGATACCCTGAGAGAGAACGAAAGGTAAGGCTGACTCATCACCTGTAGCAACATTTATGAGCTCGAGGGCTATTTCTCTATGAATTTTCGATGTTTCTCACCAAAAGCGGAGGTTTGGCCAAAAAAAGACAAGTTGAAAATTGGTCAGGTTCTGAGAGTGTTGGGTAACAAATCGGTCGGGACTGGGCGGGTTAAGTACAGTCGCCCAAAGAAGTGATGACTCGCTTTCTTTAAGTTTCGGACAAAACTCCCTGGGTCTGGCAACGTTTATTTAGGAAACGGAAACAGTCTTTGCCTGCTCTGCAAACATTAGTTATGGTGTAAAAAAAAAAAATTAATCTTGCGAAAATACTTGTTAAGTTTAGCCTTTATTTTTTTTTCTTATATTTCAATCAAAAAATAAATAAATAGTGACATCTGGCACGTTTTTGCGACTCATGCCAGCAGTTACCAATGAAGCGATTTTCCCACTAAATTTAGATATTTCAAAAGCAGTCTAGCTGGTATAAAATTATTACATTTCTCTAGCTCTTTTTTTTCAGGTTTTGCCCCTTTTTTTTTTTTTTTTTTTTTAGGTCTTGCCCATTTTTTTTTTGTTAATTCCCTCAGTCTGGCGGATTTTTACCGCATCTGAGACTAATTTAGCGGATTTCAATAATTTTTCCTTTGGCAACAGTGCACGGCAGGCTTTCCGTCAGCAGTGCTGCCAACCTTGGGGAAATATCCCCAGATTTAGGGAATTGATGGTCCGAATGGGGAAATGGGGAAAATGTCTCTCAATTTGGGGAAATTTGGGCGTTAAGAATTTATTGCGTAAATAATGCAATTTATCGACAAAAAAAAAATCAACAATACTGAATACAAAATGTGCCTATAAGAGAAAGAGTTGACACTTCATTTACCAGATCGGAAGAAATTCAGTCTGCAATGTGTGAATATCGTGATACTGTGTGGGTGTAAACCTGAACCGAACAGGTCAGACCCAGAGAGTAAACGTATGCTAGCCGTCCATGTCCCACTGTCCCTTTGCTACGCAGTAGGCGGCTACACCTGCAGTACAGTAACCGTCACCCAGTCGCCCTCAGCAGTAAGTCACCACCAGTGTCCTCCCCACTCATCCACACTTCCACAGACAGTCTCCATCCACGGTCTACAGTCGTCAGACTTGTCTGCTGTTCATTAGGTAGGCTATTTTAACGATGGTTTGGGAGCTACTGTACATGTATTAGAGGTTGTGAATATTTTGATGATAGATGATATTGGAAGTATTACATTCATGTAAGCTATGAAGCCAAAGTAAGCGATATGCTCAATATCACTAAACTTTGAACTGGTTTCAAACTAGTCAGTAATTAGGCTACATATGTGAATTGCAGCAGTTGGAGGTTTGGAAAAAGATTTTATATCTAGTTTTGTAACTGTTGATTTTATCATTTATATTACTCTGTAGACCTCTATTACATGTCCATAAGTTAGTGATGAGGATATATATGTCCTTTACAATTGTGTTACCATGGGTGACCCAGATGATCCTAAGACTCCCCCACCCCCAGACACTCCACCCAGGGCTGCTAAGAAGGCTAAGTATTTACAGAAATATGCAAAGCACTGGGAATCCTTACCTACATTTAGGGGATGATTACAACCTAGTGCTAAAAGTGAAACCAGAGCTTACTGCAAGGCCTGTGACTGTGAATTAAACGCAAAGAAATCTGAATTAGAAAAGCATGCACAGGGACAGAAACATAAAACTAGTATTACGAGTGTATCTAAGCAACCCACACTTATGTCATTGCCATCTGTCAGTAACCCATTGAGAGAAAAGAATGTGAAAGAAGGTGAAATAAAACTTGCTGCATTTGTTGTGGAACACAACCTCCCATTAAATATCATGACACACCTACCAGAATTAATAAGATCAGTGTGTAAGGACTCTGATATTGCAAAGAAAATTGCAAGTAGCAGAACAAAAACCACAGGAGTGATAAGGAATGTACTTGGTAAGTCTAGTAAAGAGGAGTTGGTAGACATTTTGAGAGAAAAAAAATTTTCACTCATAGTTGATGAGTCCACTGACAAAGGGTGCACCAAACATTTCTGTGTAATTGCTCGCACAGTGATTAACACAAAAGTCACTGATGCATTTTATGATCTGATTCCAGTTGAAAATGCTAGTGCCCAGAGTTTGTATGAGATTGTGGTGAAATGTTTAGCAGATGAAGGAATTCCATATAAAGATAATATGATTGGTTTTGCCTCAGATGGTGCCAGTGTTATGATGGGTGCTCATAATTCTCTTGCTTCTCGTTTGAAAAGTGACATTCCTGATTTATTTATTATGAAGTGCATCTGTCACAGCTTTCATTTGTGTGCTTCTTATGCTTGTGCAACTCTCCCAAGAGCAGTAGAACAGTTAGCCAGGGATCTTTACAATTATTTCATGTCCAGCCCTAAGCGGCTATCTGAGCTGAAAGATTTCCAGGAGTTTGTGAATGTAAAACCCCACAAACTGCTTCACCCTAGTCATACTCGTTGGCTCTCTTTGCAGGCTGTAGTTTCTAGGCTATTGGAGCAGTATGATGCTCTTCAGCTTTATTTTACAGGTGCAGCTTTACCTGAGAGGATCTTAGCAGCTGAGAGTATTTTAGATAAGCTGAAGGATCCAGCAAACAAGCTCTACTTACAGTTTCTTGAGTTCATTTTGCCTCTTTTCAATGATGTTAATAAATCAATGCAGTCACAAGGCCCTCAGATCCATACCATGTATGAGTCAGTCAGCACTGTTTGTAAGACAATCATGGACTGTTACATGAGAGACGATTATGTGAGGAGTACTGCTATTGAAAATATGCAGTACAGAAATCCATCCAATTTTGTTCCCCTTCATAGGATTTATTTGGGTGCCAAAGTATCTGCTGCAGTTGAAAATAACACTCATGGATTGTCCAAGCCTGATCTAGAACCTTTTCAGAAACGTTGCTTATGGTTCCTCATTGAGAGTGTAAATCAGATATATATGAGATTTCCATTTAAAAGCTTGATACTCAAGAACATCAGCTTCATTCATCCCAGAGTAGTCATGGAAAGGAATGTAACTTCCATTGCACCACTAGCTAGTTTAGTTCCTGGGATAATAGGGCATGATCAGTTGAATGAGGTAGACAGGGAATGGAGGGTGTTGAGAAACACTGAAGTTAATGTTCCAGATTCCACTGATGTTGAAGAGTTTTGGCATATAATTAAAGAAATGAAGAGTGGTGATGATACACCAATGTTTCCAAATTTGTCACTTGTTTCTGGCCTGCTCTGTCTTCCTGATTCAAGTGCCACAGCAGAAAGAATTTTCTCAGCTGTGAACAACCTGAAAACAAAACAGAGGAACAGTCTTTCAACCAAAACACTTGTAGGATTTCTCCATTCCAAACGGTATTTGGGGGATGCTAGATGTGGCAGTTTTTCTGTTGATGACAAATTAATAAGTAAAATGAATCTAGGTATGTATGAGCGTGATGCAAGTGAATGGGATTAATCAGCAACTAACATGATCTTAGCCTTCTTTTAACCAAGAGAGTTTTTTCCTTACAGAAATGTGAAGCAAAGTGTTTTTGTTATATTTGTGCAGTGTGCACATGAATATGTATAAAGTAATGCAAATAGCTCGTACACACTCTTGTTTGTAAAAAAAAAAAAAAGTATCTTTCCATCCAGTTTAATGTTTTCTTTCCTACCATAAGATACATTATTATGAGATGGGGAATTCTAGGGAATTTTTGCTCGAGGATTCAGGGAATTCTGGAGCACTGGTTGGCAGCACTGTGGACCGTCAGTCATTACCACGGCAGGAGAGGGAGAGGTTGTCTCGACCTTTGTCACAGTTTCCCCCCCTCCCCTCCACTCCCCCTTATTTTTAATATAATGTTTTTGGTTTTATCTTCATTGTCGCATTCATGCTTTTGACTATCAACCTCTCCCTCTTTAGTTCTTCCATGCAACTGCCCTACATGTTTTATAACATGTTGGAATTTCGTGTGAATAAAAATGACCAGTTTTCCACTCATGATTGCACTGGTTTCACTAACGTCACTGAATGCCGGCAGATTAATTTGTTTCTTGATAGCAGCACAAGTGGTAAGTAGTTGTTCTTGGGCACACGTATTAATCCGTCTGTCTTGGTCTTGTGCTACGAGGGGCTTCAGTAGCAAATTTCCAATGTTCTACCTCTATATCGCTTATCTATCTGTTAACTGTTAAGGTGCCAGTATATCTGTCTTACTGGAATATTTGCTAAATAAAGAGCAATAATCTGCTTGCACCGATAGGCTGTAGTTTCTTGTTGATCAATCTTGCTTTCAGGCTTTCAGCATTTACGGGTTTACCCGCGTGAATATCATCCCGCATAGAGAATTAAATGTGGATAATATATCTTTAGATGTTTATTTTTCTGATTTGATGACACAAATGATTTCGAAATTACGATTATCTGCGGGTTTTATTTTATGGGACATATTTCCTTCAGTATTGTTGATTTTGAATGGAAAATAAGTATTACGAGAGTTTCTCCGCATTTTAACCCTGAAACCGTTGAGCGATAGGGAGTGCGTTTCACATTCTTTCCTACTGCTAAGCCTCAATTTTAGTGTATTGTGGTTTCCTCTTCCGTAATGCGAGATATACACGGTAAAAACGCTAATATATTACTTTTTGGTGTTGTTTACCCAAATACTGTTCTTTCCGGTGTGCAATATAGAAAATATAACATGGCCGTGACAGTTGCCAGATACCACTTTCTGGGCAAAAGGTACTGGGAATCGGGACATCACTTCTTTGGGCGATTGTACAGAAACCTCATGTAATCTGCTATATAGAAATTGAGCAATAACCTTGGTATTTCCGGTACGCATTTTTTTCCCTAATAGAGCTACATTGAATTTTCTGTTCATGTGAAATATGTGCATTTTTTTCTGCCTTGTGCATTGACTTTTCATGTGTACTTATGTGTGCTTTTATTACCTCATGCATTGAATTTGCTATTCATGTGTAATTATATGTGCAGTTTTTTTCCCTTGTGCATTGTGACAGTGCAACAAATGAAAATGTATATTTTTTGAATAACTTGTGACTTGTAAGCCCACTGGAGGCTTGGTGTACTGTATTTTTAGTCTCCTGCCGATGTAACCTGAGGTGACTACAGGTTTGCATGTCAGATCCAGCAGTCTGGCGAGAAAATATAGAATTAAAAAAAATAAACGTTCAAATACTATTAATGGGCTCGAGTCATCCATGTGCAATCGGAAATAATTTTTTTGTAAGTAATAGAGCTATGTGTGAGATTTAAAATAAGTCACAGCTATAAGATAAACTAAAAAATGTGAAAATTTAATTTTTAGCTGATGCCAGCGAAGTCCTAATGGTTTTAAGTTTTAAATTAGTAAAATTCAGAATATACACATGGTCAAGTGTAGAACATAAGTTACCAATTAATTTTTTTTATGAGACATAATAGCCCATCATAGGCTTAGATCTATTTAGTTACCTAAACACTAACTATACAGCTATATATCCTATCTGTCTATCTACTGTCAGATGCCTCAATCCCATAAGGGGTGGCCACAACCAAATTGCCTCCATGTTGCCCTGTCCCTCACCATTTCATTGCCCTCCCCCAGAGCACACACCCATCTCTCATATACCTCTCCACTCCATCCCTCCTTCTCATCCTTGGCCTCCCCCTCCCTCCCCCCCCCTCCACCTCATTCACATACACTTTTCTCATTAGCCTCTTGCTCTCCATCCTCTCCACATGGCCAAACCACCCCAGTGTATTTCTCCCAACGCTTTCTATCACAACCACATCCACACCACAATGTTCCTTCACTTTCTCATTTGTAAGTCTGTCTCTCCATGTAACTCCACATACTCCTTTCAGATACCTATTTCCATTGCTCTCACTCTTGACTTGCATCCTTCTAACAAGGTCCAAGCTTCACTTTCATATGTTAGAACTGGTATCACAATATTATCATGCAGCAAATTTTTTACTTTCGTTCTCACCTCCCTATTCCTTATCAGTGCTTCCAAACAACCAGCAACCTTTCCTCCTTGTTGTACCCTTTCAAGCACTTCATCCTCCAAACATCCATCCTTATGCGCCACACTACCATAGTACTTCAATGCACCCACATTTGCCATTTCCTCATCATCCAGCCTCACTGTAGGCTACATTCAGTGACTTCATTTCTCTCGAAGACCAAAACTTTACTCTTTCCAACATTCACCTTTAGATTCCATTTCTTACACACTCTCCCAAACTTATTCACCAAGCCTTGCAGCTCCCCTTCGTCTTCACTTAACAATACAGTATCGTCTTCAAATACAAATAAAGGAAGTTTGTCTCATTAGGGCTGCTCTTACATCCACTGCTCTGTCTCGTGTCTCTTTTATAACTCCATCCACATGCAGATTAAACAACCATGGAGATATGACACATCTCTGTTTCAATCCAACCTTCAAATAGAAAAAATCACTCGGTTCACTGTCCACGAGCACTGCGGCCTTAGCACCCCAACACATACTCTTCACGGCATTCAGCAACTTCCTATTTACTCCATATATACAGTACACACACACACACACACACACA
>JAGKTI010000543.1:42031-68817 GCA_018397915.1 Birgus latro | reverse complement strand
TATATTCTAGATATTTTCCACATTCTTTGTCCATCCAATGTGTCATATGCTTTCTCCAGATCCATGAAGGCCGAGTACAACTTCTTTCCCTTCTCTAGAAACTTTTCCACTAAAGACCTAAGTATGAATATCTGATCTACACAACCTCTTCCCTTTGTAAAATCTCCCTGTTCTTCTCCAACTAATTCCTCTTAAAACCTTCCTGTTCTTCTCCAACTAATTCCTCTGTTATATCCTTAACTTTGTCAATAAATATCCTACCATATACTTTGCCTGTTACACTAAGAAGACAAATGCCCCTATGATTACCAAATGCATCTCTTTCCCCTTTTCATATCTACAGGGGAATTATTGTACCTGACTTCCAATCCTCCGGGACTCTACCTTCCTCCCAGGCCAATCTGCACATCTTCTGTATCCATTCTGCTGTATAAGTCTTCTCATTCGGTATCTTCGGGACCAAGCAGGTGCCAAAAGAGCAGAAACTGCCGGATGACCGGGAAAACCTGCCAAAAAGTTTATAGTAATCATGGTCCCTCAACCCAATGCAATCACAGTGTCTAGTAAGTATTATTGGTCAACCCTAAGCACTAAACTAGCCTTCTGTATCTTAAAAGGTCATATTGAGTGGAGGGGCTCGCACCAAAATCTTCCATTATCTTCTTCCTAAGAACACCCACCTCCAATTTTTTCAATAATTATTCAATCTTCTTGATGATAATTCAAATTTTTGTGCTAAATTAGGCTCAGAAACGTGCTAGATACAGAAGAAAATCTAATATTTATTGGCACTAAATTGTTATGAGAAGCATTAGATCTAACGCCAACTGCCGATCGGCTCGGCATATATGCCGGAAGATCAGAGAACTCTCATAATGGGACTGTTTATGAAAACCGCCAAAAGACCAGAAATACCGTAAGACCAGATGTCAAATGAGAGGACTTGTACTACTATCTCTCCCCCATGCTTCAGCATTTCACCAAACATTTTCAAAAAATCCTGGGGCTTTCCCCATTTTGACTTTCTTCATTGCTTCCACCACTTCCATCCTACTGAATTCCTCCCTTCTCACTGTCTTCCTTCTCTCAGCCATTCTCCACCTACTTACACTCGCATTACTTTCAGTCCCTTTGTTTAACAGTTCCTTAAAGTGTTCTCCCAATCTGCTCACTTTTCACCCTTCTCCAGAATCAATCTACCGTTTTTATCT
This sequence comes from Birgus latro, assembly GCA_018397915.1. Lineage (NCBI taxonomy): Eukaryota > Metazoa > Arthropoda > Malacostraca > Decapoda > Coenobitidae > Birgus > Birgus latro. The sequence goes on along the minus strand of JAGKTI010000543.1, from coordinate 67,606 downwards.
TGCACTCCTCTACTAACTTCTTTTATCACCCTGTCTAACTCCCTTTACCTCCTTCTAGATCAATTTCTTGCATTCCCTCCACTTTACATTCAAATTCCTCCCAAATTCCTCATCACTCTCTTCTTACCCCCTCTTACTACTCTTTTCACCTCTATTATCTTCTACATTTAACACTTTTTCGTTTCTCTCATCATCCTCTATGCCTCTGCTTCCCATCCACGCACCATATGCTTTCCTCTTTTTCATTACAGCTTGCCTCACCTCTTCATTCCACCATGCTGTTCCTTGCACCCCCTTTCTTCTTCTCTTCACCCCACACACCACCTCACATGCTGCACAGATTTCTTCTGTGAAAGTCTTGCACACCCTTCCACCTCCTCCATCTGCTCCAAATCATATTTACCCAATCATACCTCCACTTCCCTCTTACATTCTGCCTTTTTCTTTTTTTCATCTTTTTGCAACCTTTCAACCCTTCTTGTATGGACTGCTTCCTCTTGTCGTTCCCTCCTTCTTTTCCTCCACTGCATTTGAACCTTGACTTTCACCACCACCAAATGGTAGTCAGAAAGTCCATTACCCCAACCTCTGCATGCTCTTGCATCCATTACATACCCTCTCATTCTGTTATCCACACACACATAATCAGTCATTGCCTTCAGTTCATTCAGTTCACCACCCACCCTTCTCATCACTCGCCAAGTATACCTGTGGATCATTTTCTGTCTAATGAGAGTATTGGCTATCACCAGCTTCTTCCCTGCACAAATGTCCACTAGAGCACTGCTATATAGCCTTTATTATATCCTTTATTATGAAAATCCGATTATGTACTGTCTTTGTTTATTAATTTCCTCTTTTTTTAAGCCTAAGTTTAACAAAATCAGACAAGAAATGGCAAAGTTACATTCATTTTTCATAGTCTGAATTCACTCTAAAACAAGCGCCACTGTTACACGCTTGACCACTCCATGATGGCGGCCGCGCATACTCATCACTGCTGTACTGACGAATGGGGGATGCCGCATCTAGGTTTATATATCTATGTGAAGAACCTTCTCTGAAACCAAACTGCCTTGTGGGTATTATCTTATTTTTCACTAAATGAGCAACCCATCTCTCCTTATTTCTTCACACAATTTACAATCAGTACTTGTAAGAGACATTGATTTAATGGGTCTTCCCTGTTGTTATGCTTGCACATTGGTACTATATTTGCTCATTTTCAGTCCTTTAACAAATCTCCCTCTATTAGAGAACATTTTATTATCTCATACGTTGGTAGACTGTAGCACCAGTCAAACAGGTCAGTACTCCCGAGGTGGATGGTAAGCTGGTGACAGGGAGAGCTGGAGCTCCCGTTTCACCAGCCCTCAGGACCTAATCCTGACCATCTCCCTGTGCTTTCATTTACACAGAGAGTAGGCCAGCATACTCTCTTAATACCTTTACTTTCAACTGTCTACACCACAGTTCATGCACATAAGATATCACAACTATTTCCATTCCTTTTAGCAATGGCCGCTGCATTAATATCAGGAAACGAGGTGGTATCTCGGATTGCCACCACCGGCAGGGTAGGGAAGGCGGCTCAGGGTCCTCCCGGTCACCATTAAGCAACTGTGCTAGCAGCGACTGTTGCAAATTCCGTTCATGCTCATCAGCTGCGAACTGCAGGTGCGGCCTTATTGTTCACCAGTATCCGTGATCTCAGTACCAATTTGAATTCATTTCATTTTTTCATACAATATGTATCCCCTCTAGCCCTGTTCGTCACAGATCCCCAAATCTCTCCCTCTACTGAAATATCCTAATTTTTTGTTTTCCTGGGTACCATCTCTTCACAAACTTCCATAACAAGGGTGGCACCTGTTGTTATATCAAATCTGAATTTGCAGTTGACACTGTTTTAAACTTCACTTCAACCAATTTTGATTACTCATTATATAAACTAAATTCAACCAATTTTGATTACTCATTATATAAACTAAATTATCTAAATATTACCAAATATATCTGTGTAGTCTGTCACTCCCCCCATGCTTCTTCAGAACCCAGTGTATTTGACTCCATATCCACACAGTTGAATAACCTTAACCTAACCCTTAGCACCGAAATTACCATTCTGGGTGATTTTAACGTACTAATTGTAAAATGGTTATTGCAATCTGCCTGGACTGACAATATTGATCTAGAGTGCAAGCTGTCTGCAGAATTGTTTAATCTCACGCAGTTGGTAAAGCAATCAACCAGAATACCAGATAACCCTGACCATAATGCCCATCCCATGGATATTGAAATGCCCACCCCGACGGGAAAACCAGGGAGGGGTGTCGCAACACCAACCCTAGGAGGAGACCATGGGGAGGCAGATAGAGAGTGTAGAGGCTCAGGGCAAAACGGGCTCACGTCCCTGACTGCCTTACGTCCATCTCACCCTCAACCCATGACCCACCAGGACCGCAGTTCCAGTCACACTCCAGCTAAGACAACCCTCACCAGGTTCGGAGTAGGACTGCCTCCACAGTCCGAGACAGCACCACAACACAGGAAACCGTCTGTGTCAGGCAAGAGGCAGAGCAGGCCACAGTCCACTCCTCACCTGCAGTCACCTCTAGGGGCAGCACCACGACACAGGCCACCGTCCATGTTGGGCAAGAGGCAGAGCAGGTCACAGTCTGCTCCTCACCTACAGTTACACCCACGAACAGCACCGCGACACAGGCTACCGTCTGTGTTGGGCAAGAGGCAGAGCAGGCCACTGTCTGCTCCTCAGCTGTTATTGCAGCGGCACTGTGGTACAGGCCACCATTAGTACCAGGAAGGGAGGATTGGCCACCGTCTGTCCTCCGGCTGAAGGAACACAGGCCACCCTCCGTGTTGAGCAAGAACAGGCCACCGTTCATTCTCCTCACAGCAGTCCCTGGGGTTAGAGGAACTGCCGTGTTGGCCACCGTCCGCACAGGGAAGGCATAGCAGGCCACTGTCCGCTCCTTATCCTCTACCCCTAGCACGTTCCCTAAGGAGGATGTCCCTGGCTCGGCCCACCACCACTCCTGTGGCTGAGCGGGACTCTCTTCCTCTTTCCCCACAGAGGTGAACCCCTGGAGGAGCTCTGGAGAGGTCCTGGAAGCAGCCTGGGGATCTACACTCTGCAGCCAGTGCCCCGACGATGTCCCCGGCAGTCAGACTCCTGACGGAAGGGCTGCCGCAGACCACCCCTGACGGCGACTCCTCCGAAGGAAGACCGCAGCCCCCAGACTCCCAGGGGCATCCCCAGGACCCTGGGGCATGACCTCCTCAGCCCCATTTTCCGGAACTCTACCTCCCAGAATAGGCACCAACAAGAGCGCTTGCTCTCCCCATTCGGCCCGAGCCCCATGAGCTGAACCCCACAATGAGGCCCTAACAGGAAAGGGCCTGCCTCTACACCACCCAGCAGTCCAGCCCAGATGACCCAGCCCCTGGCGAGAGTCCTGTGTCTTCTGCAGGAAGACGACTGTCCCGGGACTTCTCCCACACCTGACCGCCACCTGTAAGCAACCCAAGCAGCCCAGTTGCCCAGTCCCAAGTCCTCTAGTCTAACCTGTGTTTTGTGCCTAAGTAGTGTATTGTGAGATATTGTATTTCTGTCTTGTTCAGTGTTGTAACCAAGGTAATATAGGTGCAAGGTTGGTTCAGCCGAGTTTTCATGCCCTGTTCCTTTAGTTGTATGCACTAGACCCGGTCTTGAAAGAACCCTAGAACAGTCACTCGTGATCAAGTGACAAGAAGTTGAACCTTGAACACACACACCATAACACTGGTGACTAGCAGTGGTTCTTGATCCAGTTGGCAGCAACAAGGAACAAATGGACAGTATAGCAAAATGGCGGCCAAACCTCATGTCAATTGCCAAAGTTCGACCCAGAACAGTGCGATATCACCACATACCTATCCATGGTCAAACCAATCCTAGACATAGGATTTGAAGATGACAAGCAGAAAATAACAGTTACTCTGCCTCACTTGGGCAAAGCATTAGTGAGCATCGCACCCAAGATCATCTCAGATCTGACATGGGCCAACTTCACTCAGATCATGACACAAGCAGTCACGCCATCTCTGGGGACAGTCGTAGCTCTGTCACAGCTAGACTCTCTCACCTTCGACAGCAACATGGATGACACACTCATCCACGCCTGGTGGCTCATCACCACCGCATACCCGGACGCCAACACAGCGACCTGGGACCAACCTGTATTCAACACCCTATTAAGGATCTTCCCAGGCATCATCAAGGGACACTTCACCATTCATGACTCCACGGGAAACCTTGATAAGGACATCCAGCTAGCGAGACATCTAGCCGCCCATCACACCCCACAGCACGTCAGTGCCGTCAGTAAATTCCCTACCAAGAGAACTACACCACACCACAAGCCACGGACGCCCTCAGCCAACCCAAGCCCTCCAACAACTTCCACCATACCCAGAGCGCACCCCACCAAAAGGTGTCCCACTCCCAGAGGAAACAACAACGTGATCTCCATCAACCCATGGAAGTTCTCTGCGTGCAGCCACAGATGTCCCCTCCACAACATCCGTGAACAACTGAAAGCTGCCCGGAACAGAGCAACCACTCAGGGGCGCCAAAAGGTCTCCTTGTTGGACCCAGAGGGCACCGAAGACGACCCTGGGGACAAGGACGAAGAACCGGAAGAAGAATATGACGTCCTGCTGGATTTTTAGGCCCGCCCCCACACCTCCCCATGGTGGCAGGGGCCGCCTTATAAAAGTATCAACCCCCAGTCTATGACAAGATGAGGCTGAATGGGATAAAAGCGAGGCTACTGTTGGACACGGGAGCAACCACATCATGCCTCTACACTCATTTCTGCTCCCGCCACAAATCGGCCTTTGGCCCACTTCTCCCCACTTTAGTCCACCTCGTGGATGCTGGAGATGGGCCCCTGCCAATACGTGGCGAAACCTGGGCCATGCATGCCAACACTCACCAGCAAGTCTCAACCCAGAATAAATTCACTGTGTTCAACTCCACATGCTGTGCATATGATGGCTACCTGGGACTGGACCTCCTACAGAAATTACACGCCATCATAGACTGTCACAAGAGATGTCTACTTTCAGAAGCCTCCAGCCCCCCCTCTCCACCCAACACCCCCCTTTGCTCCCAGTGCTGCCTCCTAACAACCCCCCACACTCCCCCCCACCACCGACCCACCCCACCTTCCCTGCAACCATCGCCTCTGCCCTCACCATCCTCCCCTCAGTACAAGGCCTGGCTCCACCTGAACAGGCCTACTGGAACCACAGTCCTGTTCTCCCCGGACCTACCATCTTTTTTTTTCTATTTTTTTTTTTTATGTGTCCAACTCTGGGCATAGGCTTCACAGCCTGCTATCAAGGCCCAGTCGTCCTCCTACAATCTACATGTCACCACTTCGGCGCTTAACACCCACCGTCCATACTGAATACATGCTAGGGCTGTCTCAAAGAGGACTGGTGTATTGGTATTAGCGGGGTCATTTTTACGACATGTCGGCGGGTCTCCTGGTAGATCAGTAAAGCCTGATTTAATGAAATTCAAATTCTTAAACTGTTCCCTGCACCAGCGAGGATTCGAACCTGGGTCCCTCGGTACTGCAAGCCAACTCTCTACCGATCGAGCTACCGCTTGGGGCCCTCTCCTTCTGCCTACTGTCCCCCACCCTCCTTCCCCCTCACCTATGGGCAGTATGCATCACAAATCTCTCCACCACCCCTCTCATCCTCCCCAAAGGGTTAGTCTTTGGAGAAATGGAAGAGGCCGAGCCTTGTGCACCCCCCCTCCTCTCACGCCACCTTGCCCCCCATACCCAGTCACCTTTCACCACACCAAGCCAATAGCCTCTAACACCTACTCCTGGACTCCCAAGACCTATTTGCATCAGGACCAGCAGACATCAGCCACACCACGTACCCGGCGCATGAAATCCATACCACAGGACCACATATTCGCCAGCCATCGTGACAAAAAAATCCCAAACAGCGGGCTGAGGAAGACCGGCAGGTCCAGGAAATGCTCGATGCCGGCATTACATCACTCTCCACCAGCCCATGGTCCTCCCCAGTTGTCCTAGTTAAAAAGAAAGACAGCACACTACGCTTCTGTGTGGACTATAGACGACTCACAATGTGATGACTAAGGATGCCACCCCCCTACCCAGAATCGATGACTCCCTCAACTCCCTGTACAGAGCCTCATGGTTTTTCGCCTTAGACCTACAGTCAGGCTACTGGCAAGTCCCCGTACATCCCGAGGACAAAAGCAAGACCGCCTTCTTGACCAGCAACAGTAAGTACTACGAGTTTAGTGTCCTCCTGTTCAGACTCTGCAATGCCCCAGCTACTTTCTCCCGCTTGATGGAGTCCATCCTCAGTGGCCTCACCTGGAAAATCTGCCTGGCCTCTCTGGATGATGTGATCATCTTCAGTCAAACCTGGGCCGACCACCTCCATCGCCTCAGACAAGTTTTCCTACGTATCCGCTAGGCAGGACTCAAACTCAGACTCTCTAAGTGCGTCCTGGCTGCACGTTCCATGGCCTTCCTGGGGCATATCATCTCAAAGGAAGGCATCGTACCTGACCCCGACAAACTGTGTGCTATCACAGATCTCCCCCTACCACAAGACTTCCGCAAAATACGCACCTTCCTGGGGCTCACATCATACTACCGGTGCTTCGTGAGAGGATTTGCCAACATCGCTAAGCCCCTTCACAACATGACAAAGAAGGGCAAGCCTTTCACCTGGACTGACGATCAGATCACCGCCTTCAACACCCTGAAAAATAAACTCATCACCGCCCCGATCGTCGCATTTCCTGACTACACCATACCTTTCTGGCTCTACACTGATGTGTCCCTAGTGGCAATCGGCGCTGCCCTCACACAGGTACAAGAGGGGCGAGAACACATCATTGCCTGTGCCAGCTGCACTGTAAACCAGGACGAGAAAAACTACGCTGCCACTAAACAAGAATGCCTGGGCATTATATGGGCTTTAGAACACTTCTGGGCCTACCTCTCTGGTACACAGGTCACAATCATTACCAACAGCCAGTCTCTCCAATTGGCTGTGCCAGTCAAACACCCACAATCCCCAACTCATTCAATGGAGACCCTGGAAGAATTCAACTACACAATCTCCTATCTCCCTGGCAAATTACACACCAATGCCGATGCTCTGTCCTGACTGCCAATCAACTCCATCCATGCCGAACCCAACCTGCTCCACCAGTGGTGCAACAGAGATCTACCCCACTGGATACCACCCCAAATATTCACAAAACTACACCAGCAAGGCGACCACCTGTTCACCCAGTCCGGCCACATAGTGCTCGACCCTGACACCACCCTTGACACCAAGACCCACCTCCACTCTAACAATGGCATCCACCTGGGCATTAAGAAATTGTTGCAAGTGTTTAACGACACTTATTGGACACCCGGCCCCTCCAACTTAGCCAAACAGGTCACCCAGGCCTGTCGAACTTACAACCTGGCCAAAGACATCACCCGCACCGCTGGCCCGTCAGGGAAAATCATTGCCCACAAACCCTGGCATTTACTGTCAGTGGACGTAGTCGGCCCGCTCCCGCTTAAGTCCAGCTATAAATACATCATCACTTTCGTGGATACCTATTCCAAATTCCTCATTGCCTGTCCCACCAAGGAGCACAACGCCCTGACCATGGCTGGTGCCCTCATCCGCCGCGCCTTCCCCTACTTCAGTATCACACAGGCCCTACACTCAGACAACACCCCTGAATTTACCAGCAAAATATGGGAAGAGCTGGCCACCATTTTTGGCTACAGAATCTCGCACTCCACTCCCTACTGGCCCCAGGGGAACAGAGTGTGTGAGAGGAGCAACCCCACCCTTCTCAGCCAAGTGCGGGCTAGGATAGAAGAAACCAAAAACGAAGATTGACCAGCACACATCAAGATCGTGCAATGTGACATGAATACCTGCCCTCGGCAAGACGGCATCTCTCCATACGAAAGAGTGTTCAGAGAGGCCCCCTCCTCTTACCGTTATGACATCACCTCCAACCTCCCTCCACATCTCCGACATCCAACCCCCTCCACCACCTCAAAAAATGATTGCACTATTTACAAAAACACCAAGACCTACAGCCCGACATCACCTCAGCCAGCCCCTATAAACCAGGGGACTTGGTCACAGTTGCTCAGCTCCCCACACAAGACAAGATTTCACCACGATTCATGGGGCCCGAGACCATCACCAGCATCCCCAACCCCTACCAAGTCACCATCAAGTATCATGATACCCACCGCACTTATCACATTCGACATGTGCACCCATTCACCGCCAAGCAACCCCCACCCACCACACCACCTCACCACCAGCAGTCGTCCCACACCCAGCATCTGACTCATACAACTATTACTTTTCATCCTCCCCTACCTCGTCATCTCCCTCACCCACTTCCCCCTCCTCGCCTCTAACCTCACCTCAGGATTCACCTCTCGCCACCACGCCACCACCGCAAACCCAGCCACCTAGAACCAGGACTCTGAACCTACCATCAAGCCTCTCACCACATCCCCGCCAACTTACACCTCTACACCTCCCACAACTACCCACACATCAACGCAATTGTCTCCTTCACCTCCACCACGTCCCTCGCCCACTGCTTACACCCATCCCCTTGCCAACCCCTCACCCACCACCACCACCACCCCGACACCACCTCTGGACTCCCACACCCCACCACCGGTGCCCTCAGCACACCCAACCACCACACCATGTCTCCGGTCACCACCAACACCAGTCCTCACCACAGCAATGACCCAATCCGGTGCCCACCAGCCAGATATACAACCACACCTTCACCCACACCCCCGACATCACTCGCACCATCAAAACCACCCACTTCCACCCTCCACATGCCAAACACAACCCCCATCACCTTACCTGTACACCAAGCATAGTGCAAAATCCCACCCTCTCAACTCCCTAGGGGGAGGATTTACACCTCACGAGCATATAAAAGCAGGGCAGCACCACCACTAGCCAGCATACAGCCAGAGGACGCCAACCCACCACCATCACCGAGGACGAAGATTCAACGAGCGACATGGATCCCCGCCCACGGAAAACACCTAAGTGCACATGGGACGCCTCACCTCCTCCGCCTCATCCAGCACGCACAGCACACCTCCACCCTCCGCATCACCTACACACCCCACCAACAAACAAATCAGACCACCGACCACTGGACCACCTCTCTACCACCTCATGCCAACCCACCAAGCTATCTTCTCAGACACCTACCACCTCCAGCCGTGGGGATGTGACTTTCTCCCCCATGACAGTGGTGAAATGCACACCCCGATGGGAGAACCAGGGAGAGACGTCGCAACACCCACCCTAGGAGAAGACCACGGGAAGGCAGGTGTCACAACACTCACCCTGAGAAATGCCCACCCTGACGGGAGAACCAGGGAGGGGTGTCATAACATCCACCATAGGAGGACACAACAGGGAGGCAGGTGTTGGAACGCCCACCCCAGGAGGAGACCACTGGGAGGCAGGTAGAGTGTAGAGGCTCAGGGCAAGACAGGCTCACGTCCCTGACTGCCTTACATCCCTCTCGCCCTCAACCCACGACCCATCAGGACTGCAGTTCCAGTCACCTACAGTCCAGTTGAGACAGCCCTCACCAGGTTCAGGGTGGGACTGCCTCCACAGTCCCAGACAGCACCGTGACACAGGCCACCATCCATGTCAGGCAAGAGGCAGAGCAGGCCACAGTCCACTTCTCAGCTGTTACCCCCTGCAGGACTGCGACACAGGCCACTGTCCGTGTCGGGCAAGAGGCAGAGCAGGTCACCATCTGCTCCTCACCTGCAGTCACCTCTAGGGACAGCACCGCTACACAGGCCACTGTCTGTGTCAGGTACGAGGCAGAGCAGGCCACCATCCGCTCCTCTGCTGTACCCTCCTGTAGGACCGTGACACAGGCCACCGTCCGTGTCGGGCAAGAGGCAGGGCAGGCCACTGTCTGCTTCTCACCTACAGGCACACACAAGAACAGCGCTGCGACACAGGCTACCGTCTGTGTGGGGTACAAGGCAAAGCAGGCCACCATCAGCTCCTCAGCTGTTATCTGTGGCAGCACCGCAGTGCTGGCCACCGTCCGTACCGGGCAGGGAGGATTGGCCACCGTCCGTCCTCCGGCCGCCCCCTCCATAGGGAGCAGGACCACGACACAGGCCACCGTCCATGTTGGACAGGGTGAACAGGCCACCGTCCGTTCACCTCCTGCAGTCCCTGGAGCTAGAGGGACCCCAATGTCGGCCACCATCTGCACGGGGAGGGCAGAGCAGGCCACCGCCTGCTGCCTATCCTCTACTCTTAGGATGTGCCTTAAGGAGGACATCCCTGGCTCGGCCCACCACCATTCCTATGGCCGAGTGGGACTTTCTCTCCCCACAGAGGTGAACCCCTGGAGGAGCTGCAGCTAGAGGAGGTCTGGAGTGGCCCTGTAGTCAGCCCAGGGATCCACACCCTGCAGCCGACGCCCCCCGACTGAAGGACTCCAGACAGAAGAGCCGCCACAGACCACTCCTGACGGTGACTCCACCTAAAGAAGGCCGCAGCCATCAGACTCCCAGGGGTGTCCCCAGGACCCTGGGGCATGACCTCCCCAGCCCTGCTGGCCTGGAGTAGGCGCCGACAAGAGCACCTGCTCACCTTATTCGGCCCGAGTCCTGAGAGCCGAACCCCACGATTAGGCCCTGACAGTAAGGGGAAGCCCTCCAAGCTGCCCCGCAGTCCAGCTAAGACAACCCGGCTCCTGGGGAGAGTCCCGTGTCTTCTGCAGGAGGACGACTGCCCCGGGACTCCCCCCACACCTGGCCGCCACCTGTAAGCAGCCCAAGCAACCCAGTTGCCCAGTCCCAAGTTCTCTGGTCTGACCTGTGTTTTGTACCTATATAGTGTACTGTGAAATATTGTATATGTATCTTGTCAGTGTTGTAACTAAGGTAATACACGTGTAAGGTTGGTTCAGCCTAGTTTTTATGCCCTGTACTTTTAGTTGCATGCACTAGACCCAGTCTAGTGCATACAGCTAGATCAAGGTGCGAGAAGTCGAACCTTGAACACGCAGAATAACATGGAGTGACATCAAAGAGAGATGTAAAATGTGTTTGCAGTAATGTGCCTAGATGTTGCTTAACAACACATTCTTTCAGGTTATAAATAACAAATACATTTAGGGAAATAACAAAACAATTTATTTTCTGTTTGTTACTGATCATCCAGTATGACACATCATATTAAGTTTCCCAAGAAGAATGTATATACATAAGTAAAAGACATCACTATATTTTACTTAACTGATGTAAGCATCAGCAATCAAAAGAGCTACTACTCTCACGTCCAACTTATCTTCTATAGCTATACTGTATGTACACACATCCGGAAAAGTATCGCTAAACCTCTTGCGTGAAACAAAGTGATACCACGAACGAGAGATTTGATAACAGGCCCACAAGGAAATTTCCTTGTGGGCCTGTTATCAAATCTTTCATTCTTGATTTCACGTATGAGGTGCAACAATATTTTTTGGGGTGTGTACACAGCATTCACAGTACTGTACACCTGTACCTTGATATCTGACAGGGTTATGTACCAGTAGGAGTGTTCGGTCAGCAAGTGCGTGAGTACATCGGATATCGAAGCAGTTTTTCCCATAAGATACTGAAGAAAAGCCAGAGATGCATTCCAGACCCAAACCCAAACTCATATACCTTACTCAATCAAGAGAGACTGACACAGAAACACCATACGTAATGTTATTAGCTTATTATCATCATAAACAATATTACTGCTAAAAAATGGCACATCAAACATCACATGCAGGTGGGTAGGTTGGTGGGACGTATGGTATGGAGATGCTTCACGGGGCAGTTGATAGTGACAGCCAGGCAGGCAGCTGGTAATGCCCAAAGTGGAGGTATGGGGAGGGAGACAAGTCTGGGTGGGGGAGGGTGGGGACAGGGAAAGAGATGAAGTCAAACAGCCCTACAACCCCCCCCCCCCCTTAGTCTCACTCGCTCACTTTTTAACTCACTCACTTTTTCACTCACTCACTCACCACTCTCACTCACTCACACACACACACACACACACACACACACACACCACCGCTAGCGGCTCAGTGGTAACTCTCACTCACTCATCACTCACTCACTCACCACTCTCACTCACTTATCACTCTCACTCACACACACACACGCTCGCTGGCGCAGTGGTAGCGTTCTCGCTTGCTATCTGGTAGACGGGAGTTCACACCTCGCTCAGGTTGCGAAAAGTTTCACTGACGAAGTGGGTGGTTACTGTCCCCCTTGAGCAAGGGGATGGGTGTGTGCGTGTGTGAAGGTCACAGCCTTGCCCATAGATCGGACTATATGACTCTCAGCTCCCTTCCGGGAGGGTAAAAGCTGACGATCACTATCATCAAGTGATCCTGACCGACCCGGTGAGTTACACACCACCGCTTGCCGGCTTAGTGGTAACTCTCACCTAGCATCTGCTAAGACGGGGGCTCGCGCCTTGCTTGGGATGAGAAAAAGTGTAACTGATGAAGCGGGTGGGTACTGTCCCCCTTGAGCAAGGGGATGTGTGTGCGTGTGTGAAGATCAAGGCTTTGCCCTTATATGAGCTCTCAGCTTTCTTCCTGGAGGATAAAAAGCTGATGATCACAACCATCCTGTGATCCTGACCGACCTGCTGAATTACATACACACACACACACATGCACAGCCAGGTAGGCAGCTGGAAGTTTGCCATGCAGGGATGGGGAAGGGTGGGGACATGGAGAGGGACAACAAGATGTTGGGCAAGGCAAGGGGACATGCCTGGCAGTGCTGAATGTGGTGGGGGATGGAGGAGGGACAAGGGGGGGGGGAGTGAGAAAGGGGATGGAGGGAGGATGGGAGGACCGGGAGAGCTTTGTTTCAATCCTAGGGAGAGGCGGAGTGTCGGACTAGTGAGGCGACGGGCATTCAAATTGATCGGATTGTACGAATGTTCCCCTATTTCTTGTGTTCGGTCAGTTATCGATGCATCAAATGGGGTATGGGGGTACTGACCTGTATTCAGTACTATCTAATATCCCTAAAACATTAAGTGCATATACTTTTCTAAACTTAATCCATAATATCACTGCTACATGCTGTCGAGATTCAAAGTAAATGAGGTACAAAGTCATATACGAGATTTTCACTTGTCAGGTTAGCATTTTTTATGCCCTCCCAGCTGGGATGCATTAGGAAATTTTGAACTATTTTATATTTACATTTTTTATGTGCCACTTCACATACTAAGACTTCATACATGCATGATGGCAAAGTCTAGTATTCTGATTATTTAGAGGGATGCAACCCTTGTAGGGTACTGTACAGTCAATCAAAAAAGTATCAACCAAGAGAGGTCCAGTGATTTCTTATACTGTACTCTTCAGGAGTTGCTACAGCTCCTATTCTATTCTATTCAAGATTCATCCCACCTATAGAGGGGACCGGGCCATACATTAGCCCAGTCAGTGGTGTGTTGGCTGATTAATAAATAGTAAGTGGAGGAGACAGGGCCTGGGGACTGCCCAGCACACACACCCTGTCTTCTGGCTGGCTTTGTGGTGTGTGTGTACAGCTCCTAATGTCTTATTAAGGATGGTATGCATGCCTGTGAAGCAAAATCAACAACTGTATGGTAGTGGTATACTGTTATTATTTCAGTTCAGATACTGTAATAATGTAATCATACAAAATACACAAAATATTATTGATTTAGTAAGATAATATCAAAGCCAAATTATACAGTTTGATGTGGTTGCACCCTGCTAAGTATCACACAGTATGATATATGGTACTGAACTTAGGACTAAGTGAACACTTTGAATGAATGACCTGTGGTAAGGAAAACATCATACTGTGTAGAATACTACTGTATTTCTTTCTATTTAAAATGATCTGGTGGACTCAGGGAGTAATTGTTGTTGCTGTGACTGTTGTTGTTACATGGTTTGTCTGGCCAAGCAGACCCACTGACCACAAGCAAGAAGCTGCCTATAAGTGGCAGACAGCGTGTTGCCAGAGTAAGAAACGGGTCCTTCCACATGGTGGGGGTACAGGGAAAATGGAGGAAGCATAGCCCCCAAAAGGACAAGCTGGGGTAGGAGATATATATGTGTAGTAGTCTTGGCCTGAATTATGACTACTGTACTTGCTAAATATTGTTGAGTTCCCTGCCTGGGAATGCTGTGCATGGCCAGTTGCCAGACCTAGTCTCACTTAACCTCCTGGGACGATGGTAACTACTCATCTACTACCGGTACCTTTTTGGTGGGTTAATGGGTGCCTCTGACCTGTGGGCAGGGGAGTCCATCTTCCATGACCTGAATACAGCACAGCTCATGTTGCATACCCTAGGAAATGTGTTGTAAAACTGGTTGATGGGACATTCTCAGGGAAGCTGAGAAGAAGGATGGGAAGGGAATGCACGAAGAAAAAAGTAAAAAGGAGAAGACTGAGATGCCTGTTGAAAGCTGGGAATCAGGAGTTGGGTGAGCAGGTGCAGAAGCACAAAGATGCCAGTCTGGTGACAGATAGGCAGCTTGTAGAAGACGCGGGATGAGGTAGTGTAAAGAGACTTCACATACAATGGCATTACTAAAAAGCTGGCACAGAGTAAAGCAGGGAAAGTGCCATCAGGTGAATCCATCTGATCAAATTTCATTGAAAACAGATGTAAAACTGTACATCATTATAATGATTATAGTATCTGAAATAATGTTCAATTTCATCCCTACTCGACAATGATTTGTCCTTTACATTTTCACAAACAGGCAATTTCATACATTCTTGGGAGGAATTCTCACACCTGAAGGACTTAGAAACACAAATGAATCCCATTACAGTGATGATTTATTGTCTTTAATTTTGACTACCACCAGGGAGATTATATTCGGCAAAGACAAGACGTTCCATAATCCAGGGGTTACTACAGTATTCATGATGTCCTCATTAAATGCACAATATTTCCTCTTCTGCCATGCTGCCATCATATTATGTGAATTCCAATACCTGTGGTTCACTCCATTCAAGGAACATGGCAAAATGCAGTGTTGCATATCTGTGTAAATACAGGTAGTGGACTTTACTGTTCAAGCCATGCCATATATTATGGAAGTCTCACATGATACAAGGAGCAATTGTCTTCCTTCACCCACTACAACACCTTGCAGACCATACAAATCAGTGGTCTGTGCATCACAGCTGGCTGCATCAATACCACTCCCACAACTCATTCCTTGTTAGAGAATATCTTGACATAGGGAGCCATCAGTTCTTTGCGGCAACCTGCACTAATGCACAACAACCTTGTCATTACATGACAGATCCACACAACACAACTAGGCACATAAAGTAATCACCACACAACTTTACCAGACCCTCTCCCGTAACATCCAACCTCCAGACATTTTCAGCACCAACGGTGAAGAAATACTGTACTGTACCTACATTTTCATTTCATGCACAGGGCTGTACAACACCTCTGTCAGAATACTATATTACAAGCCCCCCTCCAGACATCCACCCATCAGAGATATCCTTAAACAAAGCTGACTGAGTTCATGTGCTTTGCTTGTAGAATAGGCCCATACAACGCAACAGTCTGTGTACTCTCGTGAAAGCAGGGCTACCAATGTATGGTGGGACTAATGGATATTTTGTAGTTTCCAGTGTCTATGACGTTAGACTGTTTTGTTCTCAATATGAAATGATTTTTTTTTTTCACTGACTGTACAGTATATCTTACATGCTTCACTCAACCATCACTCGTTATTTAATTTGCTTCCAAAGTTTAATACCTTCCACTATCATCATCATCCCATCACTTTTTCCCCACCAGCAGGAGGGGTGAGCAAAGGTACAGACAACCAGGAAAAGAAAACAGTACAATTGTGGGAGAACTGATCAGCTGAATGACCGGTAAGAATGAGAACTCAGGAAGTACAACACCCAGGCACACAAACTGGTCTGACCCTGCTCCAATCTTGATAAACTTTGACACATTTCTCTCAGATCATTTAATTTTGTTTAACCCTTAACCAGTCTACCAACTCTGGTTCATATCAGACAAAATTGTCTGAGTTGACTTTGGCCAGAGACCTTGACCTTTGACCTTTCCCTATGACAACCTATGACTGATTTTTCCCAAAATCGAATCCTCATATTTTTACCCAGTCCTCAACCCTCCCACATAGTTTAGCGTGGATAAAGACTTTAAATTGACCATGTCCAGTGATGATGATTTTTGACCTAATGTTTTCAAACAACAGACTTACTCACTGGATGACCATCAACCATTCCACCAAGTTTGGTTAAAATCAGATTAAAATTATTTGTTAAACACACACATGGTTCAAACTCTGACCATGACCTCTGACTGACTGTTTTCAAAACTGAATAATTTCATTCTTACCTTTATCCTGAACTTTTCCCCCAAGTGTGATCTAAACTTTTGCTATATGAACATTTGACCCTGTTATTCTCAAAATGTGAGTTTTACTTATTGGCTGTCCCTAACCCTTCCATCAAGTTGGTTAAGTCAGGTAAAAACTACTTGAGTTACTTTGTATACACACACACACACACACACGACCAGCCAGAGCGAGAAGACATGTCTCAAACCACCTCTCAACAAACCTCAAGTAGTTTTCAGGAATTGTCCTGTTTCCTTCAGTCTTGTTCAAAATTTGAAGTATTGCAAGTATACATGTAAGTAAGTATACATGAATGTTTTGTAGGAATCTTGGGAACAGCTGTTCAGTTTAGTACTGCAACCGACCTCACACATGGCCGTCAATGTAAACATTGGGGAACTGTAATTTCCAGGTTTTGACAGTGAAACAAATGTTATGGATTTGGTCAAAATGTTGATTATGAGAATTAGTGAACTAGAAAAGAAAGTGGAGGATCTAGTATCAAGAAACATGCCTGAAAATACCAAGAATACTATACAGAGTTTGATACAGGCCAATGAGACAGCGAACCAGGAGATCGAGAATTTGAAACGAGAAAATATTGAATTAAGGAGAAAACTAGAAGAGAGTAGTAACAAAACAGAGAAGGTAAGTAGTGTGTTAGAAGAGCAAAAGGCAAAGTGGGCATATGTGGAAGAAGAACAGAGAAGTGGTCAGTTTAAGGGAAATTATTCAGGAAGAAAGGGAAATGAACAAGAAAAAATGGAAGAAAATGTAGTGAAAATATTGAAGAAAAAAGAGAAAATAGTGAGAGAAACAGTAGAAAGGAACAGATGTGTCGTAATATTTGGAAACAGGGAGGAGGAAGAAAAAGTTAGGTCTGTGAGACTCGAGAGAGACTCGAATCAGGTGTGGAAAATATTGGGCAAGATCGATCCCGAAGGAAACAAGTGGGAAAAAGAAATTGAGGAAGTAAGGAGGATAGGGCCACATAAGAAAGGGGAAGTAAGACGAATTAGAGTTAAGTTGTCATCAGAAGGTGTAGTAAATGATATACTTAAGGTGACCTGGAAACTAAGTAAAGAGGCAGGGATGGAAAATATTATCCTGTAGTAAGAAAAGATTTGCATGAAGAAGAAAGAGAAGTGTTAAAATCTTTGAAGGACCAAGTAAAGGAAAAAAATGACAGGAGGACAGAGGAAGAACGGAAAACTTTTTTTTGGAGAGTGATGGATATGAAAGTAAGGAAGTGGTATCCGAGGAACTAGATGTGAAGGAAACAAGGGGGATGGATATGAATATGAAAAAGAGAAGAACGAGTAAAGATAAAAACAGTGCAGCAAATCTGAGTATCATGTACAGTAATGTAGATGGGTTAATATCTAAGAAAGGGGAAGTTGGAGACTATATAAATGAAAATAAACCAGAAATTGTTTGCTTGGTGGAGACTAAATTGCTCTGAGATGTTGATACAAAATTATTTGTCTATCTATTTATCTACTGCCTGATGCCTTAATCCCGTAAGGGGTGGCCATTTGACTTTGAGTTATTTGTTTTACGGGGAGGGGCACTAACCCTCCACCAACCCACTTGTTGATACGTAGGGAGCACGTATGGTTTGGTTATATGGTTACCACCCAGCGTTGTAAATGGTTTCTTGGTTTACAGGAAACCATTTGGCTTGTCACTCAATGTAAAGCCACCTGTAAAGGAAAGAAAAGCAATAAGAAGTGACAGGAAAGATGGGAGAAATAGGAAGAGAGGAGGGCAGGCACAGAAAAAGAATAATAAAGGGTAAGGAAGAAGTAGGCAGCACTACATCAAGTGAGTGGATGATGGTCACCACCACCTACTCTATGAATGGAACAATAATAACATTTGGAGGAAGGACAGAGAAGGTAAGTTTGGGGGAGGTATAATGATATTAACCCATAATGGCCTAAGAGCAAGGAATATAGAAATTGAAAATACCATGGCTGAACTTTTGGGAGTTGCAATAGAGGACAGTTATGGAGAAAAAATAGATGTAATAGTATTTTATATGCCCCTCAAAACTAGGACATCAATGAAGGAAGATTACAAACAGTTAATAAGAGAATCCATTATTAGGCTAAAAATGTTAATTGAACGAAGAAGTAGAATAATATTAATGGGAGATTTTAACTGTAGAGAAGTTGATTGGGAAAGTATAGATGCTGGGAACAATGAGGAATCATGGGGAAATAAATTAATGGAATTGGTTATGGAAAACATGTTAACCCAATTGATAAAAAAAAACACAAGAATTAGGGGTGACGACAAACCATCCAGGTTCGACCTAGTATTCACAAAGGACCCAAATGATGTGAGGAACATAACCTACCAATGCCCCTTTGGTAAAAGTGATCATCTGGCAACTGAGATGGACGTGGTAGGAGTAAGGGAAGGAGAAAGAATTGAAAAACAGAGAAAATAGATACAATTATGGGAAGGCAGACTTTGCTTCCCTGAGGAACTTTTTCCAAAATGTAGAATGGAGTAAAATGAATATGATCACAAATGTTGATGAGAAATATGAGTTTTTGACAGAAGTATATAATGACTACACAAACACCTGGACCTGCTTCTTATGTTCCTTCCCCCTGCCCACTAACCCCTTCACTAACCCTACTCCTACTTCGCCCACACCTCCTCGGCCTAACCCACCAATCCTTCCCACACCATCGAATCCCTTAACCCCTCCTATCCCACCCCGAACTAATCCACCCCAACCCTTACCTCCACCACAACCTTCTCCTACCCCTTCCCCTCCAACCTCACCACTACCTCCCCTCCGTGCTGCAGCACCCAACACACACCGCAAACATAACATAAACGTTCTCCAGCTAAACATAGATGGCATAAAAACAAAAAAACAAGAACTCACACAATTCATCAAACAACACAACATACATGTTGCCATCTTACAAGAAACAAAACTATGCACAACACAAAAAACACCTACATTTCATAATTTCACCACCATCAGACAGGACCGGGCCGATGGTGGTGGCGGTGGACTCATCACCCTGGTACACAAATCCGTAAACTTTTCAGATACCAGTGCACACACAAAGTCACTTCTCCCCCCATATGACACTACGACAGAAATACAATCAATTAAAATAAGCACTGGTAACAAATCACACACGACAATCGCCAACATATACATTCCCCCCCAGTCATCCCCCACAGTACCACACAATTACTCTCCACAAATACACCACATCACTAACATACCCAACATCATCCTGGGTGGTGATTTCAACGCCAAGGCGTCGGCCTGGTATGTCAACAACCCTGACACAGACAGAGGGCTGGCACTACAAACCCAGACAGATCGCCTTATCATACCCAATCATCCCAATCTTCATACCCATATCCCATACCAAGCCCTCTTCCTCCCATCATCCCCAGACATCACCTTCTGTTCCCCAAACCTCGCCCCCACAACTTCCTGGAGAGTGGTCAGAGCCAAGGGCTCTGACCACCTCCCGATCATCATCACTACCAAAGCCAGAATCACCCCAGCTGGACACAGACACACTTACACTAATTATAAGAGAGCCAACTGGGAGGCTTTCACAACTGAAACAGAACAACACTTTGAAACATTAAACAGTACATCCATCACAAACATCAACATCGCTGTGCACACTTTCAATACAATTATACAAAACACAGACAAAAGACACATCCCCAGAGGCAACAGTAAAAGACTATCTATCTATCTATCTATTGCCAGACGCCTCAATCCCGCACGGGATGGCCACAAACAAATCGCCTCCATGTCACTCTGTCCCCCGCCATTTCACTACCACGCTCCCAACTCACACCCCCCTCTCTCGTATACCTCTCCACTCCATCTCATCCTCGGCCTCCCCCTCCCTCTCGCCCCCTCCACCTCACTCACATACACTCTCCTCATCAGTCTTTCACTCTCCATCCTCTCCACCTGCCCAAACCACCTTAACGTGTTTCTCCTAACGCTTCCCATCACGTCCTCAACCACACCGCAATGTTCCTTCACATCCTCATTTGTTAGTCTGTCTCTCCATGTGACTCCACATGCTCCTCTCAAATAACTCATTTCCACTTCTCTCACTCTTGACTTTTGTCCTTCCAACAGGGTCCAAGCATCACTTCCATATGTCAGAGGTGGTATCACAATACTGTCATGTAACAACTTTTTCACTTCCATGCTCACCTCCCTGTTTCTTATCACTGCTTTCAATGAACCAGCAACCTTCCTTCCCTGCTGCACCCTTTCGAGCACTTCACCCTCCAGACTTCCATCCTTACTCATCACACTGCCCAAGTACTTAAATTCACTCACATTCTCCATATCCTTCCCATCCAATCTCACTGTACATTCATTGGCTTCACTTCTCTCAAAGACCATCACTTTACTCTTCCCTACATTCACCTTTAGATTCCGTTTCTTACACACTCTCCCAGACTCATCTACCATGCCCTGCAGCTCCCCTTCATCTTCGCTCAACAACACAGTATCATCTGCAAACAACAGTACAGGGAATTTCCAAACCCTGCCCTCTCTCACCAGGGCTGCTCCAACATCCACTGCCCGACCTTGTATCTCTTTTATAACCCCATCCATGTACAGATTGAACAACCATGGAGACATGACACATCCTTGTTTCAATCCAACCTTCAAATGGAAAGATTCACTCAGTTTGCCATCCACACGCACTGCAGCCTTAGCACCCTCATACATACTCTTCACTGCCTTCAACAACTTCCCATCCACTCCATATATTCTTAATACCTTCCACAAACCTTGTCTATCCACCCTGTCATATGCTTTCTCCAGATCCATGAAGGCTGCATACAACTTCTTGCCCTTCTCTAGAAACTTTTCCACTACGGATCTAAGAATGAATATCTGGTCTACACAACCTCTTCCCTTCCTAAAACCTCCTTGTTCTTCTCCAACTAATTCCTCAGTAATTTCCCTAACTCTGTCAATAAGTATCCTACCATATACTTTTCCTATTACACTGAGAAGGCAAATGCCCCTATGATTACCCCACACTGCTTTTTCCCCTTTTCCTTTGTACAGAGGAATAATTATACTTGACTTCCAATCCTCCGGGACTCTACCCTCCTCCCAAGCCAATCTGCACACCTTCCACATCCATTCTATTACTATCTCTCCCCCATGCTTCAGCATTTCACCACACACTCTATCAATTCCTGGGGCTTTCCCCATTTTAACTTTCTTCATTGCTTCCACCACTTCCATCCTACTGATTTCTTCCTATCTTCTCACAACTCTCCTTCTCCCTGCCATTCCCCAGCCACTTATACTTGCATTACTTTCATTCTCTATGTTCAACAGTTCATTAAAGTGTTCTCTCCATCTGTTTACTTTTTCTCCCTTCTCCACTAGTAATCTACCATTTTATCTTTCACACCCCCACTGACTTCGTTGGCACCCTGTCTAGCTCACTTTACCTCCTTCCAGAACATTTTCTTACATTCCCTCCACTTTGCACTCAAATTCCTTCCAAATTCCTCATCCACTCTCTTCTTACTCTCTCCTACTAATCTTTTCACCTCTCTCCTCCTCACTACATATAACTCTCTCGTCCGTCTCTCAGCTTCTTCGTCGCCCCTGTTCCTCATTCACTCATTATATGCTTTATTCTTTTGTGCCACAGCCTCTCTCACCTCTTCAGTCCACCATGCTGTTCCCTGAACCCCCTTTCGTCTTCTCATCACCCTACACACCACCTCACATGCTGCACAGATTTCTTCTGTGAATACCTTGCACACACCTTCCACGTCCCCCATATGCTCCAATCTATATTTACCCAATCGCTCCTCCACTTCCCTTTTATATTCAGCCTTTATTCCATCCTCTTGTAACTTTTCTACCCTCCTTGTAACAGATACTTCCTCCTGTCCTTCCCTTCTTCTCTTCCTCCATCTTGTTTGGATTCTGATTCTGGCCACCACCAAGTGGTGGTCAGAAAGTCCACCCCCCCCAACCTCTACATACTCTTGCATCCATTACACATCTTCTCATCCTTTCATCCACACACACACAGTCAGTCATTGCCTTCCATTCATTCATTCCACCATCCTCTCTTCTCACCACTCGCCATGTATACCTATGTATCATTTTGTGCCTGAAGAGGGTATTAGCTACCACCAACCCCCTCCCAGCACAAATGTCCACTAAAGCACTGCCATTCTCATCCATCTCTGCAGGCACACCCCACTCACCAACCACTCCATCCACCTTCTCATTCCCTACTTTTCCATTCATATCTCCAATCAGAAACACTCTCTCATTCCTTTCAAACTTTTCCAAGCAGGCTTCCACATTTGTCCAAAACTCTTCTCTCACTCTACTTACACGATCTTGCGTTGGCGCATACAACCCCAATTTCACACCAGAAATTCAAGGCCTCATCAGACAACAGGACACACTACGACACTCCCGAACACCACTTACGGATGACACCATACAACAAATACAAGAACTCAACACTAAAATAAACTATAAAATATCAGAACAGCAAACACTAAATTGGAATAATTATCTCCAAACATTTGATCACAAAACAAACACCAGCAAACTCTACAAAAAACTAAACAGCATCACACTCTCCAACAGCAACACTACACAATCACAAGCTGCCATCACAACAACAGGCACCATTCCTTCAAACAAACAACAAGCAAACACTCTCATCAACCACTTTTCACATGTCAGCCATCTAAACCCTCGTTGTGACGACCGACATATCATCCGACGTAAGAGACAGTTCCCCACAGACCCAGACTTCGCACCTTTCACTTACAGCCAGACGAAGCACATCATCAGCAACATCAAGCACTCATCTACCTGTGGACCAGACAACATAAGCAACATACACCTTAAACACATTGGACCAAAAGGCATACAAGCACTCACAAACATATCAAACTACAGCTACTCACACAACATAATACCCAACATCTGGAAGCATGGCATTATCATCACTATCCCCAAACCCAACAAAGACCCCACATTACCTTCCTCACACCACCCCATCACACTCCTCTGCACCCCCTCCAAAGTCACTGAAAGGCTGGTACTACAACTAGTTACACCTCACACCCCCCTAACCTCATCACAACATGGTTTTAGGCCACTACTCTCCACAAACACTCTTCTTACAGACCTCACACAGAGAGTTTTTGATGGCATGAATTCATCTAGGCCACCACATAGAACATGCCTTGTCACACTAGACATTAGTAAAGCTTTTGATTCCATCCCCCGACACAACCTCACAAACAAAATATTCAACACAAACATGCACAATAACACAAAAAGATGGCTAGCAAACTACTTAGCAGGGAGATATGCACATGTAACTTTTGCTGGTCAGTCCTTGAACATCAGAAACTTCACAAATGGTGTCCCCCAAGGATCTGTCTTGTCTCCTACACTCTTCAACCTATACATGCATGACATACCCACACCCCACACACAACAAATACACATAGCTTCCTATGCAGATGACATAACACATGCCACATGCACATACCAAAATGCAAACACAGCCACACAAATCCTCCAACCTTACCTCAACACACTACATGAATGGTTCACCACAAACAGACTCAAAATAGCCTCAGCCAAATCTACAGTGACCCTTCTCACAAACTGGACAGCAGAACACAGTCACATTCCACACCTCACCTTAGACAACACTCCCCTACCCCCCCCCCCACACACACACACAAAATCCTTGGTGTAACATACAATACATCAGTGTCATTTAAACAACACATCACAAACATCAAAAATAAATTAACACCTAGACTCAGTGCCTTGAAGTCACTTGCCCATACAACATTTGGACACAACAAAGAAACCACCATCACAGTATACAAACAATATATATGTTCAGTGATGAATTATGCAAGCCCTGCTTGGGCTCCAAACCTCACTAAAACACACTACAACACTCTTCAAACCATACAAAACAAGGCCTTAAAAATAATCACAGGGTGCATAGCTACTACACCTACAGAGCACCTACACCAAGAAACCAAAGTCCTCAAAGTCAAGGATCACCTAGACATGAGAGGCACCCAACTCTCGCTGCAGCCTCCACAAACCCACAACATCCGCTACACTACATGGCAGCACATCCACACACACACACCAAGGAACATCAAAACAACACCCAGCACACGATATCATACACAAATACTATTATCTCTTCCCCCCTGCCTGCCTCATACCAGCTTCGAGAAGCATATTCATACTCAAATCACTTGCCGTTCCATTCAGTCACTCAAAGACAACACACAGCTGCATGCATGGCCTCCTGATATCCATCCTTCTGAATCCTATCTCGCCCGTGAGGACAGGGTCCACCTGGCCAGGCTGAGATGTGGGCATCATCCAGCCCTCTTGAGTTATCAGAAGAGGTTGGATGACTCTGTCGCTGACACCTGTCCAGGATGTAACACAGCACCCCATACTATTAAGCACATCATGGAAGACTGCATTGCACACAATCACCTACGCCAGCAACACAACATACACTCCTTGAGAGTTCTGTGGGAAAGCCCAGTCTCTGCCGTGGCCTTCCTTAGGGACTCGGGGCTGTTCGGCCAGACTGCCTAGGGACTGCCTAGGGAGCTACTACTACTACTACTACTACTACTACTACTACTACTACTACTACTACTACTACTACTACTACTACTACTACTACTACTACTACTACTACTACTACTACTACTACTACTACTACTACTACTACTACTACTACTACTACTACTACTACTACTACTACTACTACTACTACTACTACTACTACTACTACTACTACTACTACTACTACTACTACTACTACTACTACTACTACTACTACTACTACTACTACTACTACTACTACTACTACTACTACTACTACTACTACTACTACTACTACTACTACTACTACTACTACTACTACTACTAC
>JAGKTI010000543.1:0-25420 GCA_018397915.1 Birgus latro | reverse complement strand
CACACACACACACCCACACACACACACACACACACACACACACACACTCCTCCATTCAAACTTTATTCAGCCAGCTCAATCCCTAGTCAGCTTCCTAGTTTCATCAGCTTCCATACCACTCTTTCTCAGACACTCATTTACCATGCCTATTCATCATCTAAAAATCATGCCTCCTCACACCTTGAAACTCACTTAGATATATCATTTGCACAACTATTTGCACCCAACCTTTCTGCATGACCATACCATCTAAGGGCATTCTTCTTGACTCTGTTGTCAACAGACTTCCTTGAACTCCAAACTTTCACAAATCACATTATGCCTTATCCCACTCTCCACACACATTCCTCAACAGCCCCATTTCCACTGTGGATACACGGCCACAACAGAGTCCAGCTAAGTGCATTAATGTCTCTGGGAAGAGCACATTGTGAGAAATGAACAAATAGTGGGAGTTCATGGAAATGCTGGAGGCTTTGGATGATTGTGGAGGTGTTTTTATATACCGTACACTTGTGTGGGTGGAGGAAGAAGGAGGTTGTTGAGGCAATGTGTAGTAGTAGTAGTAGTAGTTGTTTCCTAGGCAGTCTGGCCAAACAGCCCCGATTCCCTATGGAAGGCCATGGCCGAGACCCAGCTTTCCCACAGAACTCTCAAGGAGTGTATGTTGTGTTGTTGGCATAGGTGATTGTATGCAATGAAGTCTTCCATTATGTGCTTAATAGTATGGGGTGCTGTGTTGCATCCTGGACAGGCGTCAACAACAGAGTCACCCAGCCTCTTCTGCTAACTTAGGAGGGCCGGATGATGCCCACAACGGAGATAGGATTCAGAAGGGTGGGTATTGGGAGGCCCTGCATGCAGCTGTGTGTTGTCTTTTAAGTGACTGAATGGGGCGGCGAGTGATTTGAGTATGGATATACTTCTGGAAGCTGGTCTGAGCCAGGCGAGGGGGGGGAGAGATGACAGTATTTACGTATGATATCATGTGCTGGGTGTTGTTTTGATGTTCATTGGTATGTGTGGATGTGCTGCCATGTGGTGTAGTGGATGGTGTGGGTTTGTTGAGGCTGCAGCGAGAATTTGAGTGCCTCTCATGTCAAGATGATCCTTGATTTTGAAGACTTTGGTTTCTTGGTGTAGGTGGTCTGTGGGTGTAGTAGCTGTGCAGCTTGTGATTATTTTTAGGGCCTTGTTCTGTATAGTCTGCAGAGTATTGTAGTGTGTTTTAGTGAGATTAGAAACCCAAGCAGGGCTTGCATAATTCATCACTGAATGTATATATTGTTTGTACTGTATACTGTGGTGGTGGCTTCTTTGTTGTGTCCAAATGTTGTATGGGCAAGTGACCTCAAGGCATTTAGTCTTGGTGTTAATTTATCTTTAATGTTTGTGATGTGTTGTTTAAATGACACTGATGTATTGTATGGTACACCAAGGATTTTTTGTGTGGTGTGTGTGTGGGGGGGGGGGTAGGGGAGCACTGTTTATGGTGAGGTGTGGAATGTGACTGTGTTCTGCTGTCCAGTTTGTGAGAAGGGTCACTGCAGATTTGGCTGGGGCTATTTTGGGCCTGTTTGTGGTGAACCATTCATGTAGTGTGTTGAAGTAAGGTTGGAAGATGTGTGCGGCTGTGTTTGCGTGTTGGTGTATACATGTAGGTGTTATGTTGTCTGCATAGGAAGCTATGTGTTTCTGTGGTGTGTGAGGTGTGGGTATGTCATGCATGTATAGGTTAAAGAGTGTAGGGGACAAAAGAGATCCTTGGGGGATGCCATTTGTGAAGTTTCTGATGTTTGAAGACTGACTGGTAAATGTTACATGTGCACAACTGCCTGCTAAGTAGTTAACAGCCATCTATTTGTGTTACTGTACATGTTTGTGTTGAATATTTTGTTTGTGAGGTTGTGGCCGGGAATGGCATCGAAAACTTTGCTAATGTCTAGTGTGACTAGGAGTGTTCTGTGTGGCGGCCTCCCTGAATTCATGGCATCAAAAACTCTCTGTGGTCTGTAAGAAGAGTGTTTGTGGAATGCAGTGGCCTAAAACCAACAATGTGATGGGGCTAGGGGGGTGTGAGGTGTAACTTGTTGTAGTACCAGTCATTTAGTGACTGTGGAGGGGGTGCAAAGGAGTGTGATGGGGCGGTGTGAGGACCTGGAGTGGTGGCGGGACCTGAAGCGGTGGTGTCTTCAATGTGGGTCTACCCCCCAGAGGCTGTCGAAGCAGAAGAGGAGAACAGCATGGGGGCCAAACCGCCGCAAACCCCCCCGGCCCCAACCTGGGAATGGCTTCGGCACTGTGTAGTGTTGGGAAGTTATTATTTGTATCTTTGTGGTGAGGGTGGTGCAACATAAAGGTACAGGGGTGAGATGAATTCTGCTTTAATGTAATGCACAATAATTTTGTACTGTAATTCCATCTTGTGCAGTGTTTGTGATAAGTGGGTGCTGATTTTATGTGCGCGGCTTGTCGGGCAGAGCACGTGGATATTGCCAGGCATGGAAGGATTAACTTGCTGGTGAGTCTCTTGAGCGTGTGGAAGAGTTTTGTTATTTGGGGGACATGTTACGTGCTGAAGGTTGGGCTGGAGCTAGCTCTGTGGCCAGGGTGAGAAGTGGTTGGAAGAAGTTCAGGGAACTGTTGCCTCTCCCGACATTGAGAGGGCTCTTCCTACTTGCTAGAGGATCTTTGTGTGCAGCGTGTTAGGAATGTAATACTGTATGGTAGTGAGACCTGGGTAGTGAGGAAGGAGGATATTCGCAGGCTCAAATGTACAGAAATGACAATGATTAGGTGGACGTGCAGTACGTCCTTGCGTGCAAGGCCTGGGGGGACTGGGTTTATGATGGAAGAGTTGAGGTAGGATGGAACTGAGTGTATTCGTGTTGTGATGAGGAGAGGTAGATTGAGGTGGTTTGGGCATGTGGTGAGGATGGGGGATGATAATTGGGTGCAGAAAGTGAGAAGCGTTAATATTGGGGGTGGGGTTGCGAGGGGTAGACCTTAAAAGACATGGGACAAGGTCATTAAGTGTGACCTCAGGGTTAAGGGATTGAACAGGGAGGCTGCCATAGATTGAGCAGCACGCAGAGCCGCCATTAGGTGACCATGGCCGACGCATACAAGCATGTTGGAGCCTTCAAAAACGAAACGAAAGGAAACGAAACAGTCTCCCAGGAGGTTCTTGATTAAGCATACTTTTGTTTCTTGGTGCTATATCTATAATGTCTGTAAACTGTGTTATTATTTTCAAAGCATGTGTGTGTGTGCGTGTGTCAGATTTTCCATGTATGTGCTGCTAGGGTGAGAACTCCCGCTTCAGGTCAGTTAATTCAATTTTGTTCAAATGGATGTTTTCAGTTATTCCTTCTTATGTGTGAAGATAGTGCCTGTGAGTGTTTTCCACACATTAGTTTATGAGATGCCTTTACACTGATCCAGCTTGTGTGTTGACAAACTCTTGTGAGTATATTAAGTCGGTCAAAGGATTTGGGATGTCTCTTTGGGGAATGATTGGTTAAAGAGGGAGACTTGAGAGTGTGTCTGAGATTTATGTCTCTCTAACATGATGTGGCTGATTTAGTTGATGCAGTTGTTTTCCTTAGTGCAAGCCAATGATTCTTGTGAATTTAGGTACTGTTAAAGCTGGGCTAATGCTTGTCGAGTTTCGGAGTGTTGCTATGCCTTGGCTAAGTCATCAGCACAGAACAGAAATGTTAAGAGGAAGGAGGAGCTGGTATGTTGTGGAGGAAATGTTATAAAAGTGAAAGGGAATGAGCCTTGTGGGACACTGTTAAGGAATATTCTGAAACGGAAACTTTGATTTTCACAAGTACAGTACCTGACCTTGTCTGCCTGAAAGGAAACTGGCAATATACTTGTGCTGTCTTGTCATTCAAGTTGGTGCTCAAGATTTTGTTTACCAAGACACCTTTTGGTTGTGTGCCAAAAGCTTTGTTTATGCTAACTACTGCTATCTTAATGGGAGATATCTCCCACTGAAACCATCTAATATGAGTTGAGTCAGTCTGGAAAGGTATGTGGTGGTGAAGTGCCTGGATCAAAATACACGTAGGGATTCACACTGAGGAATGTGAGGGTGACGTCAATTAATCTTTCCTTCTGTTTGGATGGTATGTAATGCAGAGATACTGGCCTTTATTATCATGAATTATTGGGTGACTTGCGTAGACTGAGATTTGGAAAGATGACCAATTTCTTAAAAATACCTTTTTTTTTTTTTTTTAATGCAAGGAAGAAGGAACCAAAGGCCATGGGTCCACATACTGCTCCCTCCAAGAAAAAGCAAAAACAATTCAAAAGAGAGCCAAATTCAAGATCCATTAATTTCGAGATGCCTGGACACACTGCGTTTGAAAGACTGGAGATCATAGGAAGTAGGGAATACAGACAGAGGAAGACAGTTCCAGAGTTGACCAGTTACATAAATGAAGGACTGGGAGTAACGGTTAACTCTTGCATTAGAGAGTTGGACAGAAAAGGGATGAGAGTTTGTTGCTAGACGGGTACTACGTGCCCGTCGTAGAGGTGGAGGGATACAAGCAGACAGTTCAGAGGAACAGTGACCGTTGAAGTAGCGATAGAAGAGAGATAAAGATGTAACAGTGTGGTGAAGAGACAAAGGTTGAAGGGAATCAGTAAGAGGAGGAAGTTAATGAGACGAAAAGCCTTTGACTCCACCCTATTGAGAAGAGCTGTATGTGGGGAGCCTTCCCACACATGAGAGTTGTACTCCATACACGGGCGAATAAAACCTGTGTACAAAGTCAACAACTGTGCAGGGGTAAAGAAAGTTCGGAATTGGCTTGGCACACCTAATATCTTGGAAGCAGATTTCACAAGAGATGTAATGTGTTCTTTCCAAGACAAATCCCGAGGGAATGAAACCCCAAGCATGTTCAAGGATGATGCAGGACTGAGCTGGACATTATTAAACGTTAGTGGGTAATCCTGAGGAAGATTTTGTCGGGTTGATAAATATAAGAACCGAGTTTTTGATGCATTAAAAATAACAAGATTATTTTTACCCCAGTCAGAGATACGAGCCAAGTCAGACATTAGGTGTGCCATAGCCTCATCCCTTTTTTGTTGAAGTAACTGCTGAGATGGACGATGCAGAAACCGAATGGAAAGGTGGAATCATCAGCATATGAGTGGATAGGGTTAAATGTACAGCTTAGAAGGTCATTGATGAATAAAAGGAAGAGAGTTGGTGATAGGACAGAGCCCTGAGGAACACCACTGTTGACAGGTCTAGGAGAAGAATGATGGCCGTCTACAACAGCAGCTATAGAACGACCAGAAAGGAAGCTAGAGATGAAGGCACAGATAGAAGGACAGAAACCGTAGGAGGGCGGTTTGGAAATTAAAGATTTATGCCAGACTCGATCGAAAGCCTTTGAGATGTCCAGTGCAATGGCAAAGCTTTCGCCAAAGTCTCGAAAGGAGGATGACCAGGAGTCTGAAAGGTAGGTGAGAAGATCGCCAGTGGAGCATCCCTGACGGAACCATACTGACGATCAGAAAGAAGGTTGTGATGGGAAAGATTCTTTAAGATTTTTAAGATCTGGGATTTATGAATTCAGGAAACTTCAAAGATTTCAGTGAAGGTGTTAGTGGCAAAGGGGCAGAGCTGTTTGAGGTGAATATTTGTGATCTGGTCTGGTCCTACTGGTTAGGAGTTTTCTCCACCCATGTTGGGGCAGGGGGAGGAGGTAAAACACATCACAATCACTTTCAGATAATACCATAATCATTGATAACTGAACAACTGGTATTCGACCTGCAACCTTAACAGGTAGACTGAAGTCTGACTTCAGACTGGCTACATAGCTAGTCCACCGGTTACTTCAACAGAAGCTCCAGTCATGAAGCTGCTCTTGTCTGACAGAAGAAATGCCATAACCTCAGCCACCTCTGCACAGTCCCAGGACACAGGAAAGAGAAAAAATAAAAAACAATTAATACAGGCAGTAATAAACACAAGAAGGTTATACTCAAAGATGAATCTCAGTAAGGTGAATGGGTAATGATGGGAGAGAGACATCAGACAAAGATATAATCATGAAGAGAATAAATTTTTATATTGAAGAATAAGCTTGGAAATTAAAGGAACAAAGAAGGGATACTGACACACGAAACTAGTATAACATCATTGAGTATTAAAACAAATTCACAGTTTTTACTCCCTCTGCCCCAAAAAGCCTGAAATTAATGGAACATAATTAAAATACTGTGCCATACAGTGAAGCTGACTGCAAATACTGTAGATGGCAACACTTGCTAATCTTTACTGACATTGTGTTGCTGCTGTTTTTATTGCAATCCTAGACTAACCTGAATGCGAACCCAGCGCACCGTAGGCTGAGGCTGCCTTCTCCTGCAATCCACCACCCTCCTTACAAAGCATAGGGAAGGAGATGTGGGATATTTGTGTAACTGGGCAGTGGACTATACTGAGTGCCAAACCTTTACTGACATACAAGGTCTGCTCTGAAAGTATCCAACTTTATACTCTAATAAAATAAATATCTAACCTGTTGAGCTCGGACACTAATCCTCCTCAAAGTATGCCCCTTCTGACTTGACACATGTAACCCAGTGTTCTTTCCACTGCCTGTAACATTTTTCAAAGTCAGTTTTTGGTATCTCCTGCAGGTGCTTTGTTGCATTCATCATGTTCTTTTCTCTCGTCTCAAAAACGGGAAGCCTTCAGCAGAGTTTTGAGTTTGGAAATAACCAAAAGTTGCACAGAGCCATGTCTGGTGAACAGCGAGCCTGCTGGACGTCGGGATGTTGTGCTTAGCCAAAAATTCCAGAATCTGTGGAGAAGAATAGGCAGGAGTGCTGTCATGGTGCAGCTTCCAATTTATTGCTTTCAGAAAGTCTGGTCTCTTCCGCCAAACTGCATCAAGAAGACGACGGATAACTCTGAGGTAGTAATGTTTGTTGATAGTCTGACCTTCTGGTGTGTGTTCATGATGCACAACACCATGGTAGTCAAAAAAAAAAAACTGCCAACATGAGAGTGCATTTCACCTTGCAGTAGGCCTGTCGTGCTTTTTTTGACCAAGCCAATCCTGCATGCTTCCACTGAGACGACTGTGCTTTGATTTCTGGGTTGTACCAATTCACCCAAGTCTCATCTCCGGTGACAACAGTCTTCAGAAAGTCTGGATCACAATTTGCACACTCCAACATGTCTTGAGCAACGTTCATCTGAGAGAAAAAGATCATGACAAGTGCGACATAGCACTTGCAAGACATTCCGAAAACTGACTTTGAAAAATGTTTCAGGCAGTGGAAAGATCGCTGGGCTGTGTGTCAAGTCAGAAGGGGCCTACTTTATGGAAGAGTTCAACAAATTAGCTATTTATTTTTCATACAGATCTCGTATTTTGCTGCTGCTGCTGCTGCTGCTGCTGCTCCTGCTGCTACTGCTGCTGCTGATGTTGTTGTTGTTGTTGTTGTTGTTGCTTAACCCTAGACTGTTTGACTGGGCAGACTCATCAACCACAGGGAAGTGACTGCCCCTATGGGGTTGTCCCATATGTTCATTATATTGATGATGTGTCTGCATCTTAGTGTGGCATGTGCTGTGTGGTACTTCATTATGTGTGTTATGTTGTGTGGGCCTATTCTACAAGTGGGGCTCACAGCGTCTGTGATTTCACCTAACTCAAATTAAGTTGGTAACTGAGGAGGGCTCAGTGATGTCCTGAACTAAGCCCAGCTAGCTGAACTCAATCATCTATATACAAAGATTCCTGTGCTGGGTGGATGTCTGGAGAGTGGGGGAGCGGGCTTGTAATAAAAATACCGGTGATGTTCTGATCAAGTTGCTCTATTGCTCTGCACAAGAAATGAGTAGTCTATGTAGACATATCTTTAACAGTAATGCTGGAGTGTCTGGAAGTGGGATGCTGTTGCAAAGAGTTTGGTAATGACTGTACTAAGTATTAAATACAGTACAGTATATTCATTTATACATTTTATGCAAAACTAAGTCCTCAAAGCTAATATAGTTATTCGGTAGCTGACATCACATGATTTTATTAAGCTTAAGTGAGGCACACCTGGACTGTAGGGACTGCAAACAACATCAAACATCCCTTCCACCCAGAAACACTTTTTACTAGATAGGCCTATGTCTGAATTTAGTGCTTACAAGCTATGTATCCCTTACTACAGTTCCAAAATGACTAGGGTAATGCACGTGAAAAATGGCAACCATAACCCTCGGAGTCCCCATGGGGGGAGACCATAAATGCCTCCACCATCCGCCCCTCTCCCAGTGACGACTCAATAAGCTGCCTGGAACAACTGTCTGATTCACTTCTCCTTCTATTCTGCAGCTTTTCCTCTAACGTCCATTCTATTGAGCACCATCTCACCTCCTCTAAACCTCGCCTTCTCTTCCTAACTGAGACTCAGCTGTCTGAGGCAACTGATAGCAAACCCTTTTCTGTACCCTCCTACATTCTCTGTACCCATTTCAAAGCCAAAGGTGGCTGTTGCGTATATGTACGCAACGATCTATCTTGCTCTCGTGTTCCTGAACTTGAGTCTTCTGAATTCTCAACTCTTTGGCTTCGGCATTCCTGTCATTCACTGACTAACTATATCTGTTCTGTTTACTTATCCCCTAAATCTACTGACTATGAAAAATTCTTCGACTATCTTACTTCTACGATGGAACAAATTCTATCCACTTCTCCATTCTCTGAAATATCCATTCTAGGAGATTTTAATGTTCACCACAACCTATGGCTCTCCTCTCCTTTCACTGATCCACCTGGTGAACAAGCCCTCATCTTTTCTATCCTTAATGACCAAGAGCAGCCTGTACAGCACTCTACCAGTATCCCTGACTGCCTTGGAGAGAGTTTCAACATTCTTGACCTCTTCCTTACAACTAATCCTTCTGTTTGCACTGTAAATCTTTCCTCTCCATTGGGCTTCTCCAATCACAACCTTATTACCTTAACCTGCCCTATTGCTCCAGTACAGCCTGTGGACCATCCAAAGAAACGTCGATTGTGGCGCTTTGGAGCTGCGGATTGGGAGGTCCTCAGGCAGTACTTCTTTGATTTTTCCTGGAATGATTATTGCTTCCATGGCCAGGAGCCATCTGGGTGTGCCGTGCGCATTACGAAGGTTATTCTCTTGGGCAGGGAAGCATACATTCCTTTCTCATATCCTTTGACTAATGCAAGAAAGCTTTGGTTTAATCACGCTTGTTCTAATGCTGTCCACAACAAGGAGAGGGGCTATAAAAGGTACCAGGTCCAACACATCCCTGCATCACATGTTTTTCATGTTTCTGCCCAGAATCATACTAAGTCTGTTCTTCGCTCTGCTAAAAATAATTTCATCCGTACTAAATGCTCTCAACTCTCCAACTTGAATTCCTCCCGCTCCTTCTGGCACCTTGCCAAAAACCTTTCTAACAACTTTACCTCGTCATCCTTCCCACCTCTTTTCTACTCTGATAGTTCTGTAGCTATTTCTTCTACTGATAAAGCAGATCTCTTCACTCAGACTTTCTCCTCCAATTCCACCTTAGACAATTCCGGTGCTGTTCCTCCATCACTTCCCTCCTCTGACTTCCTCATGGCTGACATTAAAATTTCTTCAGCTGATGTATTTTCTGCCATCACTGGCCTCAGTACTAACAAGGCATATGGGCCTGATGAAGTCCCTCCTGTTGTCTTCAAGAACTGTTTCTGTGCTTACACCCTGCCTAGGTAAACTCTTTTGCCTTTGTCAACTTGTACCTTTCCTTCTTGCTGGAAGTTTGCTCTCATTCAGCCAGTCCCAAAGAAGGGTGACCATTCCCAACCCTCTAACTATCATTCAATTGCTTTAACATCCTGCATCTCAAAAGTTTTTGAGTAATTTCTTAACAGAGAAGTTTTAAAGCATCTTTCCTATCACAACCTTCTTTCTCATCGTCAGTATGGGTTCTGTCAGGGACACTCCACTGGCGATCTTCTCACCTACCTTTCAGACTCCTGGTCATCCTCCTTTCGGGACTTTGGCAAAAGCTTTGCCATTGCACTTGACATCTCAAAGGCTTTCGATCGAGTCTGGCATAAATCTTTAATTTCCAAACTGCCCTCTTACGGTTTCTATCCTGCTATATGTGCTTTCATCTATAGCTTCCTTTCTGGGAATTCTATAGCCGCTGTTGTAGATGGCCATTGTTCTCCTAGATCTATCAACAGTGGTGTTCCTCAGGGCTCTGTCCTATCACCAACTCTCTTCCTTTTATTCATCAATGATCATCTACGCTGTACATCTAAACCTATCCACTCATACGCTGATGATTCCACCCTTCACCTTTCCATTCAGTTCCCACAAAGTCCATCTCAGCAGTTACTTCAACAAACAAGGGATGAGGCTATGGCACACCTAATGTCTGACTTGGCTCATATCTCTGACTGGGGTTAAAATAATCTTGTTTTTAATGTATCAAAGACTCAGTTCTTACACCTATCAACCCGACTAAATCTTTCACAGGATTACCCACTAATGTTTAATGATATTCATCTCAATCCTGCATCATCCTTGAACATGCCTGGGGTTTCATTCACTCAGGACTTATCTTGGAAAGATCATATTACACCTCTTCTAAAATCTGCTTCCAAGAGATTAGGTGTGCTAAGCTGACTCCGTACCTTCTGTACCCCTACATAGTTGTTGACTTTATATACAGGTTTTATTTATCCCTGTGTAGAGTACAACTCTCATGTGTGGGGAGGCTCCCCACATACAGCTCTTCTCAATAGGGTGGAGTCAAAGGCTTTTCGTCTCATTAACTTCCTCCTCTTACTGGCTTCCTTCAACCTCTGTCTCTTCGCCGCACTGTTGCATCTTTATCCCTTTTCTGTCACTACTTCAATGGTCACTGCTCCTCTGAACTGTCTGCTTGCATCTCTCCACCTCTATGATGGGTGCATAGCACCCGTCTAGCAACAAACTCTCATCTCTTTTCTGTCCAACTCTCTAATGCAAGAGTTAACTGTTACTCCCAGTCCTTCATTTATGCAACAGGTCATCTCTGGAAATGTCTCCCTCTGTCTGTATTTCCTGCTTCCTATGATCTCCAGTCATTCAGATGCAGTGTGTCCAGGCATCTCGAAATTAATGGATCTTGAATTTGGCTCTTTTTTGTATTGTTCTTGTTTTTTTCTTGGAAGGAACAGTTTGCAGGCTCCTGGCCTTTAGTTCCTTCTTCTTTGCATTAAAAAAAAAAAAAACATAGTAACAGAAAAGATAGTGATGTTCAACAACAGCTAAGCACCAAAAACCATGGACCTTCTCCTCCTGATACAGTACAAGCACAGGAACTTCCCACAGTGGTACAGTATTCAAACCCTCAAGCCCAGCAGTGCTCAGTAGTTGCCTATTGTGTACATTTTGTTCCAAGTGCTTTTCTCTCTTGGCCCACCCTGAATTTGCCACTCCAGCTTCAAGCCCTCTCAATTTTTTTTGCCTTGTGTTTGACCCTCCAGTGCTTGCTCCTGGTTCTTGAGTTCCTTTGACTTCTTGGATCCACTATGAACTTTCAGTTTAGCAGGATATTGTCTTATGGGTAGTCTCCACATGACTCTCTCCCCTTCATAGCTATGGGTCATACGCACAGCTCTTTTTCCCTTCTTTTTGCTTCTTTCTTCACCTTCTCTCTGTTCCTGCTCCTCCTGGAGCCTTCTTTCCTCCTATTCCTGCACTTTGTTTAACTTTCTGCCATATCTGGCTTTGCTTTGGTGTGTTTTGTTTTGCATCCTATGTCCATTCTGCCCATTTGCCCTGCTTGGGTAAACTTGACAACTTCTGCTGCTGCCTCCCTAGTCCTACAGCCCATATGGCTCCTTTGTGTCACCTCACCCAATGCCATATTAGTGCCTTCCGTAGAACTGTTTGGTTCCCAGTGTCACTTCAGTCCCCTCTGGTGACTCTCTGTGATATGTGATGTCACAGCTCCCCCGCACCTTGTGGACAGTGATTTGTAACACCCCTTCCCCTTCCATTACCCTCTCCTTACTCAGTGGCCTAGCTCATCAGCTATGCCCATTGTTCTACCTTAGCATCTCTGCCAACTCCATCTCCTCCTCTGTGACCTAGAAGGAGGCAATCTGGCATTCTCTGCATCTCTGCCTGCCTCTCTTCCTCAGTGTCTTGTCACTCTTCACCTCTTCAGGACCCAAAAAGGGGGCAACACATCAATCCCTTCACCAGCTTCTTCCTTCTACTGCATTAACTGGTTGCTCCCTTGACCTGTTATGGGCCCCCGCCTACTCATATCATCACTCTGTTCACCCTTTCCCCACTTAAACTGGGCAACAGCCAGCCCACTGAAGCCACTACATCACTCCTTTGTGATGTCCAGCAACCTGTACAGGCAACCCCTGGTATCCAAACAACCAATATCCCAATTTTTGTTTATCTGACTCTCCTTTTTTTGCACCAACACTCTTTAACCAAGTCAGTATTCTTATTTATTCAAATTCCCTAAAAAAAATATACCCTTTGTAAAACTGTTTTTAACAACATTAACCACCAGACACAAAGAATACCCAGCCAACTCTATGGAGCGTGTACCTGTACTTATGCTGTCTGGTACAGTAATCTCTCAAATTATCCAGGGCTTTCTGCTCAGCTCTAATAAAACAATATCCATCAAAGTTAGGCAACGTCCAGCTCAGAAATGGGAAACAATCAGCAGTACAGTGCACTCCCACACAATGCGAACTCACACGGTGCGAATCACCTACAATGCATTGTCAACCCAGAAAATGCTTATTTTTATCAAATGTGAAATCTGCTAATCAAACTTCCCAACATGCAAATCAGCTGTATAATTCCAAGGCAAAAATGGACTTCTTGCCATCACTCCGAGTGTCGGACTGGAAAATATGAGTGAGTCACTGGAAGGTAGGTGGCTGGCAATGAGCCTGATTCAAAATGGCGGGCGGCTGGCCAGCTATCTGCATGCCATCTACCGACATTCCTGCCTAAACAGACACTTCTCCACATTGCTGCGAGAACACACGTTGTACCTTGCATCCTGTGCTCTGTTTTAGCATCAATGCAGTATCCACCCATTCATCATGGTCTCACCTGTCGATATTGAAGGCTTTATGGCACCTCCAGGAGACCTCAGCAGTGACTGAGAGCGACATCGGGGCATCCCGCCCCGCAGGGCAAGAGTAGACACCCCAAGACTCAGATACCCACCCCCCTCCTTTCTTAACAAGCCCCAAAAGTCACTTAAATAAAGGTACATGGTGTTCTGTTTGTTGTTTTATTTGTTGGTCCAACTAGAAGTACTACTAGACAAAGTATTAGCAGGGTAGAGCAGGCTGGAAGGGGACCCAAATATCAAGCCCTGGGAGGGCTGTCCATCGTATACCATTTTTCCTATAAGTTCTTTGGTTAACACAATGAAATTGCAGAATGCGAGGGTTTCTGCTGCCCATAAACTTGCAATGTATGAGAGTGCATTGTACTCTGCATTTTTTGGCAGTAACATGTATCTGGCTCAGACACGGGACCCAGTTGGTTTGTGGGCAAACTCTGCAGCACAGCAATACATGCCAGCCAATAACAATGCACAGTGGGAGTGGCCCACCCAACGAACCAAGCCAACTGTCGCCCTCTCATTCTCTCCACTGGATTCTGTATAGTGAGGACATATCTGTGCCAGGTGCATTTGTGACCCATGCGGTGGCTACCCCCCAAGTGCTATGACTTAGCCTGTGGCTCCCCATGCCTTGCTCGTTGTTGTAGTGCTGCGACCTCACTGTGGCCCCTCAGTGTTCCATGCCCTAGTGCTCTGACTACTGTACCTTAGTTCTGCATGATGACTGAGTTTGTGGCTCTTGTGGCCAGTGCCAACACTAGGTGAGAATGATTGTGATTACATTATGTACTGTATTACTGTAACAGAGGTACTGTATCAATACTGTTTTGTATTTTATGCTTGATTGCAATCTTCTACTCACAGGTAACATTGTAGGAAAAGTTTTTAGGGTAGAGAATCGAGACAGATAGCTCAGGGTAGCTACATTATCCAGCTAAATGCCAAATGGATAGCCGATTGGGGGTACTGACGCAATATCTGACATTTCTGAAATATTCAGCGGGGGGTTTGGCTGAATTATGCTGGACAGTTGAGAGATTGTTGTAGCTGCACATACTGACTCGTATGTCTACCAATTAAGCCCCATTTTTTAATCATCTTCAATCCACCACCTCCCTCCTGTCAGCCATCTTTCTAAATACAGTAGCTGGAATTGTGCACATAATCATCGAAGGCCATCAGTGTTTGGATGTGCCCTTCATAATTATTTACTGTTTTGCTGTTTGCTGGGAGATAACTGCTAATCATAACAGCAGGTCCATTACTTTCCAATAACTGTGATAAAATCTAAATACTGTATGTTCAATAGGTCATGGCCTCTCATGTAATATGGAAAGTCAGATAGTGGTTGGTAAACATGACTTTCATAAATCTATCTATAACCAGAGGCCTCAATCCCATAAAGGGTGACCACAAACAAACTGCCTCCATGTCGCCCTGTTCCCTGCCATTTTCCTGCCCTTCCCCCAGCTCACACACATCCTCTCTTATATGCCTCTCCACTCCACCCCTCCTTCTCATCCTCAGTCTCCCCCTTCCTCTTCCCCTCTCCACTCGCATACACTTTCCTCATTATTCTTTCGCTCTCCATCCTCTCCACGTGGCCAAACCACCTCTATGAATTTTTCTCCTAATGCTTTCTATCACATCCACATCCACACCACAATGCTTCTTCACTTCCTCAACTGTCAGTTTCTCTTGCCATGTAACTCCACATGCTCCTCTAAAATAACTCATTTCCACTGCTCTCACTCTCGACTTGTGTCCTCACAACAAGGTCCAAGCTTCTCTTCCATATGTCAGAATTAGTATCACACTACTGTTGTGCAACAACATTTTTACTTCCATGCTCACTTCCCTATTCCTTATCACTGCTTTCAAAGAACCAGCAACCTTTCTTCCCTGTTGTGCCCTTTCAAGGACTTCATCCTCTGAACTTCCATCCTTACACATCACACTGCCCAAGTACGTTTTCCATTACCTCACCATCCAACCTCACCAAGCATTCAGTGACTTCATATCTCTCAAAGACCACAACTTTACTCCACTCTAAATTCACCTTAAGATTCTGCTTCTTACACACACTCCCAAACTCATTCACCAAGCCTTGCAGTTCCCCCTTCATCCTCTTTTAACAATACAGTATCATCTGCAAATAAAAGACCAGGAAGTTTCTAAATGCCGCCCTCTCTCATTAGGGCCACTCCAACATCCATTGCCATTGTATCTCTTTAATAACCACATCCATATACACTCTGAACAACCAAGTAGAGATGACATGTTCTTGTTTCAATCCAATATTCTGAGAGAAAAAGTCGCTCAGTTCACCATCCACATTCACTGCAGCCTTAGTGTCCTCATACATACTTTTCATGGTATTCAATGGCTTCCAATGTACTCCATATTTTATTAATATTTTCCACATTCCTTGTCACTCCACCTTCTCCAAATCCATGAAGGTCACATATATACAACTTCTTTCTGTTTTCTAGAAACTTTTCCACTTAAGACCTTAGGATGAATATGTGATCTACACAACCTCTTCACTTCCTCCCTGTTCTTCAACTAATTCCTCTGCTATTTTTCCAGCTCTGTCAGTAAGTATCCTACCATATACTTTTCCCATTACATTAAGAAGGTAATTGTCTGTATGATTACCACACACTTCTTTTTCTCATTTACTTTGTAGATAGGAATAACTATACATGACTTCCAATCCTCCAAGACTTTACCTTCCTCCCAGGCCATTCTGCACATATTCCATATCCTCTCCACTACTATCTCCACCCTGTGCTTAAGCATTTCACCACACACTCCATCAATTCCTGGGCCTTTCCCTATTTTGATTTTCTTCATAGTTTCCACTACTTCCATCCTACTGTTTTCTTTCTCCTTTCTCATGTCCCTCCTCCTCCC
This sequence comes from Birgus latro, assembly GCA_018397915.1. Taxonomy (NCBI): domain Eukaryota; kingdom Metazoa; phylum Arthropoda; class Malacostraca; order Decapoda; family Coenobitidae; genus Birgus; species Birgus latro. The sequence goes on along the minus strand of JAGKTI010000543.1, from coordinate 9,336 downwards.
AGCCATTCCACGGCCATTCATACTCACACTGCTTTCATTCTTTATGTTTAACAGTTCCTTACAGTGTTCTTTTCATCAGCTCACTTTTTCTCTCTTCTCCACTTGCAATCTGTCATTTTTATCTTTCACTTCCCTATTTTATCACTCTGTCTAACTCTCTTAATCTCCTTCCAGAACATTGTCTTACATTTCCTCCACTTTACACACAAATTCCTTCCAAATTCCTCATACACTCTCTTCTTACTCTCTTTTACTAATCATTTCACCTCTCTCTTCTTTACATATAACTCTCTATTCCGTCTCTCAAATTCCGACATGCTTCTGCTTCCTGTCCACTCACTATATACTTTCTTCTTTTGCACCACAGCTTGTCTCACCTCTTCATTCTACCATGCTGTTCTCTGCACCGCATTTCATTTTCTCATCACCCCACACGCCACCACACATGCTGCACAGATTTGTTATGTGAATATCTTGCACACACCTTCCACCTCTGCTCCAAATCATATTTACCCAATCACTCCCCCATTTCTCTCTTATATTTTGCCTGTTTTTCATCCTCTTGCAACCTTTCCACCCTATTTGTATGGACTACTTCCTCCTGCCTTTATCTCTTCTTTTTATCAACTGCATTTGTACCTTGACTTTCACCACCACCAAGTGGTGGTCAGAAGGTCCACTCCCCCAACCTCTATATACTCTTGTATTCAGTGCATACCTTCTCATTCTCTCATCCACATACACATAATCATTCACGGCCTTCCATTCACTAAGTTCACCAACCACCCTTCTCATCACTCGCCATATATACCTGTGGATCATTTTGTGCCTAAAGAGGGTACTGGCTATCACCAACCCCCTCCCTGCACAAATGTCCACAAGAGCACTACCATTCTCATCAACTTCTGTTGGCACATTCCACTCACTTCCTATTCCATCCACCTTCACATTCCCTGTTATTCCATTAATATCTCCAATCAAAAACACTCTCTCACTCCTCTCAAACTTTTCCATTCATGCTTCAACACTTGCCCAAATTCTTCTTTCTCTGCTTGCACAGTCTTCCACTGGCACATACTGTATACTGTACACACACAATCGCCCCCATTCTTGTATTCCTACTTTTAATCTTACCCACACAATCCTTTAACCAACTGATCCATACTCTCTTATATTCTCCCTCCATCTCTTGCGCGCACCAATACATACACCCTCTTTTCCCCTCTCATTTTCACGAACTCGGGCACACATGCCCAATCCATACTCTCACTCTCTCACCTCTTCATTTGGTCTCAGTCAATCCATATATGTCCACTTCTGCATCCCCAAGCACCTGGATAATCTCTCTCTCTCACCTCCTCATTTGCATCTCTCACATACCACACTGAAATCCTCACCATATCCTCTGTATGGTCCTTGATTGTCACCAGTTGGTCAGTCCAGGTCTGAGGCATTTTGTTTGTTGTCTTTTTAGTTGCTGTAGTCATTTTCCAGCGGCAGGCACTAACCCTCTGCCAACCCATTTGTTGACACGTAGGGAACACGTACAGTATTGGCTGGTTATAAGATTATCACTCAGCGTATGAGTATTAAATGATTTCCTGTCTTACAGGAAGTCATTTGGTTTGTCACTCAACATAGAGGCACTCTAGAGTAGAGTAGCACTACACTGAGTGAGTGGATTATTGGCACCCCCACTGACCATGACATTTCATAAATGATTATAATGAAGTGTGTGCTTTACTGCTGTGATGGATACTGTGTGCTCTTGGAAGGTAGTTGTTAAATAAATACAGGGTGCACTGAAACACCAATTAAACACTTGGTGTTACAGTACTTTAATGGTGCTACAACTCCACAGGGCTGTATTGCATTTGGCTTTGGGTATGTTATATTGAGTTTGTCCCATAATTCAGCTAGATATCAACAGCAATATATTTATGTTGCTGATATGCAGTCATGTTTGGCTTCCCATGTGCATTTATATGCTGTATTAATGAGTAAAATGTGACAATGATTTTTTTTTCTTCCTTTTTATGCAAGGAAAAAGGAACCAAAGGCCAGGAGCCCACAAATTGTTCCCTCCAAGAAAAAACAAAAATAAGATAACAGAGAGCCAAATTCAAGATCCATTCATTTTGAGATGCCTGGACACACTGCATTCGAAAGACTGGAGATCATAGGCATTAGGAAATACATACAGATGGAGACAGTTCCAGAACAGACCAGTTGCATACATGAAGGACCTGAAGTAACAGTTAATTTTTGCATTAGAGAGTTGGACAGAAAAGGAATGAGAGTTTCTTGCTAGACGGGTGGTACGCGCCCGCTGTAGTGGTGGAGGGATGCAGGCAGACTGTTCAGAGGTGCAGCAACCACTGGAGTAGCGATAGAAAAGTGATAAAGATGCAACAGTGTGGTGGAGAGAAAGAAGTTGAAGATACCAGTAAGAGGACGACAGTTAATGAGACGAATAGCATTTGACTCCGCCTTCTTGAGAAGAGCTGTACGTGGTGAGCCACCCCATATGTGAGAGTTGTACTCTACAAACAGGTGAGTAAACCCAAGTATAAAGTCAATATCTGTGCAGGGGTACAGATGGCACAGAGTCAGCTCAGCACACCTAATCTCATGGAAGCAGATTTTGCAAGACAGGTATTATGATCTTTCCAAGATCATATATCCCAAGAGAAAGAAACCCCAAGTATGTCTAAACATCATGCAGGATTGAGGTGGATATTATTAACCCGTGGCCTGCACAATTACTGTACTTTTTTTTATCCTACTCCATGGTGCGCAAAAAATGAAGAAAAACAATTTTTTTTTAATAGAATTTTTAAATTATAAACTTGAAGGTAAACATCCAGGGTATCATCTGGTAAAAAAAAAAAAAATCTCTCTCTCTCTCCGTTTTTGCTTAGGGTCATGTGTAAGTTTACGTAGGGGAGTAGTAAAAAAATGAAATAAAAAATTGTGTTTGTTATAAACTTGAAGATAAACATCCTGGACATCATCTGGTGAAAAGAAAAAACATCTCTCTTTTTCCGTCTTTGCGTCGTGCCATGCATAAGTTTGCACAGGGGTGGAGTAGTTAGTGGTGATGCATGGCCGGCACAGCCTGAGCTGTGGCTCGCAAAGCGACAATACCCAGCCTGAGCTGTGACTCGCAATCCACGGGTTAAAAATTTGAGGATACTCCTGCAGAAGATTTTGTCGGGTTGACAAACATAAGAACTGAGTTTTTTATGCATTAAAAACAACAAGATTACTTTTACCCCAATCAGAGATATGAGCCAAGTCAGACAAGTATGCCATAGCATCATCCCCATCATCCCATGTTTGCTGAAGTAACTGCTAAGATGGATGCTGCAGGAAGCGAATGGAAAGTTGAAGGGTGTAGTCATTAGCATATGCATAGACAGGGTTAGAATTACAGCTTAGAAAGTCACTGAAGAATAAAAGGAAGAGAGTTGATGATAAGACAGAGCCCTGAGGAACACCACTATTGATAGTTTTAAGAGAAGAATGGCGGTGTGAGAAAAAAAAACGTCCTAGATACTCCTCACTGGAGAAAGTTATCTAAATTGAACAGAGGTAAATTTGCATAAGTCTCGTGAGTAAATCAGGCAATTAAATCCCCTAACTCACCTACAATCACCTCTCATATACTAGCTAGTTCCCTAAGATTTGGCCAAATCAATAAGGTCACTTAGCTATATAATGAGTCGAACAACAAGATGACAACGGGCGTGCTGTTTCGGTCTTTCCTGGGCAATCAGGCGTCCTTGGGTTCTATGTACAAGCAGTTTAGCGCAGCTACTGACGGAGTGAAATCTGCTCAAGGAGTGAGCAATATGGCGAGCTTCTTCGTCCCTCATAGGATAGAAGAATCGCCAACTATTGCTTAATTACAAGTCAAGTACAGCTAACTTACTCCGTAAAATATACAAGATGAATCTAACTTAATCTAATCTTAGTTTTAATTAATCTAAACAAGATATTCCCCCTTTTCTACAGATAAATATACTGTATATATATTAAAACTGGCCTCCCGTTTGATCGTGGGCTTTTTCATTTTTACCACGTCATTCACGCAGGCGCAGTTTAGGTCAATGGAAAATTCCCTAGTTTTTACATGTATATACATAGTTGTCTACCAACGTTAAACGCAGTAGCATTTAATTTATTAATAATAAGAATTAACAGAACGTAATCTCTGGGTTTTTAAACCTCTCAAGTACGTTTTCCTCTGCCCTTTAACGATCGACAACTAAAAGTAAATAGCACAACAGCTCGGGGGGAAAATATTTCCCACAGGCGACCATCTAACACAGCAGCTACATAATGACCTGAAAGTAATCTAGAGATGAAGGCACAGAAAGAACAGAAACCATAAGAGGGCAGTTTGGAAATTAAGGATTTCTGCCAGAATCGATCGAAAGCCTCTGAGATGTCAAGTGCAAGGGCAAAGCTTTAGCTGAAGTCCTGAAAGGAGGATGACCAGGAGTCTGAAAGGTAGATGAGAAGATCATCAGTGGAACATCCCTGATGGAACACATATTGACAATCAGAAAGAAGGTTGTGATACGAAAGATGCTTTAAGATTTTTTGTTAAAAACAGACTCGAAAACTTTCAAGATACAGGATGTTAAAGCAATTGGGCGATAGTTAGAGGGATGGGAATGGTCACACTACCTTGGGACAGGCTGAATGAGGGCAAACTTCCAGCAAGGAGGAAAGATAGAAGTTGACAGACAAAGAGTTTACCTAGGTAGGGTGGACGCACAGATGGATAGTTCTCGAGGACAACAGGAGGGACATCATCAGGCCCATATGTATTATTAGTACTCAGGCCAGTGGTGGAAGAAAATACATCAACTGAAGAAATTTTATGTCAGCCATGAGGAAGTCGGAGGGGGGGAAGTGATGGAGGAAGAGCACCATAATCATCTAAGGTGGAAATGGAGGAGAAAGTCTGAGAAGAGAGTTCTGCTTCATCAGTAGAAGAAACAGCTACAGAGCCATCAGAGAGGAAAAAAGGAGGGAAGGATGATGTGGTGAAGTTTTCAGAAAGGTTTTTGGCAAGGTGCCAGAAAGAGCAGGAAGATCTGAGTTGGAGAGTTCAGAGCATTTAGCACAACTGAAATTATGTTTGGCAGCGCGAAGAACAAACTTAGCCCAATTCCAGGTAGAAACATAAGAGATGAGATTCAGAGATGGATTGGCTCTGGTACCTTTTGTAAGCCCTCCTATTGTTGTAGACAGCATTAGAACAAGCATGATGAAATCAATTGTCTTTTTTTTTTCATTATTCATAGGATATGAGAAAGGAATGTATGATTCCATGCCCGAGAGAATAACCTCTGTAATGCACATTGAGATGGCTCTTGGCCATGAAAACAATGATCATTCCAGGGAAAATCAAAGAATTACTGTCTTAAGGTCTCCCAATCAGTGGCCCTAAAGTGCCACAACTGCTGCTTCTTGGAAGGGTCCACAGGCCATACTGGAGTGAAAGGACAGGTTAAGGTGATAAGGTTGTGATCAGAGGAGCCCAATGGAGAGGAAAGATTAACAGTGTAAGCAGAAGAATTAGTTGTAATGAAGAGGTCAGTTATGTTGGAACTCTCTCCTAGGCAGTCAGGGATACTGGTAGGGTGCTGTACAAGCTACTCTAGGTCATTAAGGGCAGAAAAGAATTGGGCTTGTTCACCAGGTGGATCAGTGAAAGGAGAGGAGAGCCAAAGGTGGTGGTGAATATTAAAATCTCCCAGAATGGAGATTTCAGAGGAAGGAGAAATTGATAGGATGAGTTCCATCTTAGAAGTAAGATAACAAAAGAATTTTTCATAGCCAGTAGAATTAGGAGATAAGTAAACAGCACAGATACATTTAGTCAGGGAATGACAGGAAAGCTGAAGCCAGAGAGTAGAGAATTCAGAAGATTCAAGTTCAGGAACATGAGACCAAGATATGTTATTGCATACATATACACAACAGCCACCTCTGGCTTTGATATGAGTATAAAGAAAGTAGAAGGATACAGAGTGGGGTTTGCTGTCAGTCATATCAGATTGAGTCTCAGTAACTAAGAGAAGGTGAGGTTTAGAGGAGAAGAGGTGGTGTTCAACAGAGAGAATGTTAGAGGAAAGGCTGCAAAACATGGCAGAAATGAAGAAGTGAATCAGACAGTGGTTCCAGGCATCTTGCTTGGTCATCACTGGGAGAGGGGCAGTGATATTGTGCATACCCTATGGCAAATAACAGTACCACTCTGCCTTGGAGAGGGATAATATTGTAATTGCCAAAATTCAGGTAACATTCATCAGGAAATGTAATATGTGTATGGTAACACTGGTGTGCACCCTCAAAAATGTGTATTGTAGTATGAAAGAATGTATGAAAACTTACAGAATGGTGTTAAGTGTTCCTAAGGTACCATCCAAAGTTTAGGATGGCATATTTTTAACAAGTGTATGAGGAAAAGGATGTTGGTACCACTAAAATGTAATTCAAATACCAAAACAATGTATCAATACACACAGTGTTGATCATCATCATCATCTGGACCTCCTTTCCCACACTAGGGCAACATCCAGACAGCCCAAGTTTGCCCAGTCCAATGGGTCACGCTTCCATTCACTCACCATTCAAGCCCCTTGAATCCTGCCTTTATCTGATATGCCAAAACATTCACCATGTTCTGTAGCTTCCTATAAACGTATCCAACAGAGTCAATCTAGATGGTGTCACGTTAAAAAGGGGTGCCAAATCCCTGATCATGCACTTCTCACAATATTCATCCAGCCAGATCAATCTCTTGCCAGTCCCCTAGCCTTACCGACTTCCAAACCTCTCTTCCTCACACACTCATTCACCATATCTCTCCACCTTCTCCTTGGCCTACCTCACCTCCTCCATCCTTCAAATTCACTCAGATATGCCTTTTCACCACCATATATCCCTCCACCTTCTCCTTGGCCTACCTCGCCTCCTCCCTCCTTCAAATTCACTCAGATATGCCTTTTCACCACTCTATTGTTATCCAGTCTCTCCACATGACCATACCATCTCAGTACACTCTCTTCGATTCTGGTGTCCACAGAATTCCTCACTCCACACCTTTCACGAATCACATTATTTCGTATCCTATCCAGTCTCTGTATTCCACATACATTCCTCAGGAGTCCTATCTCCACTGCTCTCATTCTTGACTTTTCATTTTCATGCCACACCATAGTCTCACATCCATATGTTAAAGCTGTCACTAACGCTTCTTCCTGTAAGCCTCGTGCAGCAGCAACACTCAAGCCTCTGTTTCTTATCAAGGCCTTCATTGCACCAGCTACTTACTTTCCTTGTATCACTCTACTTTCCACTTCTTTTGCACATTTTCCTTTCTTTTCTATCACTGTACTCAGGTATTTGAACTCTCTCACCAATTCCAGTCTCTCTTCATTCACTGTAATATCACACTAGGAGTCAACTTCTCTCTCAGTAACCATCACTTTACTCTTTTCTAAATTTACTCTCAAGGCACGACATTCACAGATATCGCCAAAACTCTGTACTAGTCTACCAAGTTCTTGTCCAGTATTTGCATGTAGTACTGCATCATCAGCATACAACAAATTTGAGATATTCCATCCATCACCACTCATTACCAACGCCATCCCCCTCCCCATTACTCATGTTTTTACTTCTCTCATCACCCCATCCATATATATATTGAACAACCATGTGTAGGAGGAGGCTGTAGCACGGGCCGAACAGGGTAGTACTCCCAAGGGGAATACTGGTGGAATGGGAATACTGGTGATAGGGAGAGCTGGTGCTCCTGTTTCACTAGTTACCTAACCATCCCCCTTTGCTGACCTTTTCAGTGTGACAGTAACATGGGGAGTAGACCAGCATACTCTCCCAAACATTTCCTCTAACTATCCTATGCACTACACCACATGCGCTTTACATATTACACAACGTATCCCACTACGTTACAGGGGTTGATGCCAGCAAGGGCATGCGGCCAGAAAACTTTGCCCCCGCTACCTAGTGGCGGACTTTGGGGGGAGGCTTGACTGGGGTTCCGCTGGCATAGATCATGGGTCCGGGGCGAGATGGGGCTCGAACCTGTGCTAGAGGGTACAGGGCATTGCGGTTCCCAGGCTGCTGCTTCTGCTCAATAGAGAGGGGCCCGAACCTGGGAGTAGCGCCCCAGGAAGCTGCCCTATCATTGGGTGTATAATGGCGGGGCAGTTGCAGTGCCAAGCCGCACTTGGAGGGTGTCCCTGCAGCTGTCCTGGCAGGGTGCCCCGAGGCCACTACCACAGCCACTGGTAAGCTGGTGGGCTAGGGGTCCCAGATCCATTGCCTGGACCTGGGTCTGTGCAATGGGTCGGGCCTTTGGAATGTTTACCCCCCTTTATCTTACCAACTATGACTATGAACAAAAAGCACCAAAGCAAGCCTGAGGACAGCAAATCACCCAGGGTGGGTTTGTGGAATGTGGGAAGTTTGAGAGGAAGAGCAGGGGAAGTTGTTGAGGTATTCAGTAGGAGGTGGGTGGATGTGGCATGTTTGGAGGAAGTCCGGTACAGGGGTGGATCAGCCAGAAAGATTGTTGGGAAGGATTGCTACTATAAGTTGTTTTGGCAGGGCGGAACTGACGGATATGGGGGTGTGGGTGTGTTGGTTGCAGAGAAATGGGTGGAATATGTCATGAATGTTATGACAGTAAGTGATAGGATATTAGTAGTGAAAATTTTGGTCGGGCAGAAGTTGGTTTCAGTTATATCGGCATATGCTCCACAGGTGGGATTGGATGACGCGGAGAAGGATAGATTTTGGGATGATTTAATACGTGTAGTGAGTGGTATGGGTGATGATGAGGTAGTGGTTCTGGGAGGGGATTTAAATGGTCATGTGGGTGAAGCAGCTCAAGGTTATGAAGGAGTCCATGGAGGATGTGCGTATGGTGTGAGGAATGCGGAAGGGGAAAGAATACTCGAGTTTGGGGAGGCTATGGACATGATTGTGTGCAACACACATTTTAGGAAAAGAATCAGCCGGTTGATTACGTATGAGTCCAGGGGAATTAGTGGTCAGATAGATTATTTTCTGGTCAGGAGGGTTGATAGGAGATTATTGAGGGCTGTTAAAGTTACAGGAAGCGAGGAGTGTGTGCAGCAGCACAAACTGTTGATTTGTGACATGGTGCTTAAGGATCGAGTGATGAGGAGGACATATGTACCTAGGAGGAAAATATGGAAGCTGGGAAACCAATCAGTAAGGGATGCCTTTTATAGTGAGATGAGGAGAGTGGTGGCTGAACAGGAA